>JAGFNQ010007543.1:53155-120292 GCA_024364735.1 Boesenbergia rotunda
CTTTTGCTGCAATTCAGATTTTTCAGCTTCTTTCCTGATTTTTCAGCCTTGCTCAGTCTTCAGAGCTCTGATTTTCCTTTACATAACTGCATTTGCGTGCCACTTAGTCCTTGGCACACAATTTCTTCTTCATCAACCAATTTGAGCTTGACCATGTAAGCTTGGATCTTTAAAGTATGATAAAGACTCTAGATTCTCCACTTGCTTCAACTCACTTGGCACCTTTTGGCTTCAACTTGGCAAAATTTTTTTTCTTTTTTGACATGAAATACATCCAAAACTTTAGTCACTCCCCCACACTTAAATCTTTGTCCGTCTCGGGTAAAATAGCATTAAGAAACATCTCAAGCAACAAACAAGCCCATAGAAAAGTGGGGTTAAGAGTAGGAAATGAGTAAAGACAAATGGATTGAACATGATTTTTGCCAAAATTGATATGGAAAGGTAAACAAAGTGATTAGTCTCTATAGATGTGATCCAATCATTGAAATATGATTTTGATAGAACCTAGGCAAGTTCTAGAGTACAATAACATATGTGTCACAAAGATAAGGCTAAATCTCACTAGGCAAAAATAATTCATCTCAAGTCCTCAATCAAGAATTTAAAACCAAGTAGTACTCAAGCATCCAAGAATTCATCCATTATCTCAAACCTTAAGTTTCGACAACCAAATTTAATTTATTTTCCAAGAGATTCTAAAATGTTATGGAGATAACCTAGAGGATACATTTATTTCCATTCATGCAAGAAAAAGTGCGAAAAGAAATAACAAGGTATTTACATTGACTCCTATGCATTCTACTCTACTCATGCATTTATTAGCAAGGACTCAACTTAAAAGAAAATTCTAGAAGTCATAACAGTGAAGGAAAGTGCAATAAAAGAAAATACAAGAAAGAACAATCTCCCCTTTATTTCTGGTGGACGGAGTCTATCCAGAAGTAGCCTCCATCGTGGTAGTGGAGGAACATAGGTGGCTGAGAGAACTCGGACTCCCCCACACTTGAACTTCACAAAAAATTTCTCTGGTGGCCTAAGGCGATTCAGGTTCAAAATCCATGGAAGGAATGGAGGGCTATGGATTAAAGTAAGATCTTCTCCTCCTTCTTGATGCCTTTCAGAAGTCCTTCCAGGAGGCTGGAGTCTGTTCAGTTGGAGCACCCACTCCTGAAGTCTTCTGGACCCTGCAAAACAATGTAATACCTCTCTCAAGCGTGCAGGGTACGAAAGAAATAAAATAATATCAGTCTCTGCATGAATTGTATCCAAAACTGCATCATATCCAATTAAATCAAATTCTGGTGCCTCAATAAATTTTTCACAATTATTTTCTACAAAATCTGCATCCAGAAATTTATCACAAATAATGAAATCAATTTTTGGCACTTCAATAAATATTTTGCAATTATTTTCTACCAAGGATGTATCAAGCAATGTATTACAGCCAATAAAATCAATCTCAGGTGCCTCAATGAATTTTTCAAAATTATTTCCAGCATAAGATATGTCAAAAGACTCATCACAACAATCAACAATACTGGGCACTTCTAAAAAATTTTCACACTCAGCATTGGCATCTGATGTAGCACAACATGCTTCATTTTCAGCAAATTCTACACTAGGTACCTCTAGGGATTTTTCACAATCAAATTCTACAAGAGATGCATCCCTAGGTGTATTAAAAACAGTAAAATCAGTTTGAGGTACCTCAATACAATTTTCAGAAAAATTTGGAGGAGTATTCACCTGATCGTGCTGAAAAATACCTGGAGGCTCTACAAAAGTAGATGTATCCGTGTTCTCCTCCTCATCATGTTCAAGCTCCTCTTCAGCCTCAAGTTCTGGTGGACAATCAACTAAAGCAGGTGATCCTTGGGTGCTTGCTTCCACCAAGCAAGTCCCTACACTTTCGGGTAATTGTGGTGGTCCCTGGGGCTTAGTGCAATCCCCTACACCTATGGAATCATCTCCCATGCATGTTCCCTCAACCATTCCTGTATCAATCAAATTAGAAAAATTAGGATCATTAACAACTAAATCATCACAAGATAAAAGTATAGAATGATCCTGTAAAGTTTCAGAATTTAATTCAGAACTATCACAAGCCCTGCTATCAATCTCCTCCAATGTCTCTAAATCAGTAGGAATGGGTGATTCTTGGGGCTCAGTGCAATCCCCTACACTCTCAATCCTATCCTCTAAATTTTCTGATGCATCAATCAATATAGGTGATTCTTGGGGCTCTGTGCAATCCCCTACACCTGTAGATTCATCTAATTGTCCTGATCTTTGGGCTTGTATCTCTTTCAGCTGATCAACCAATTTTCCAAAGTGTTCTTCGATGTCTTGTCGTTGTTGTTGTAAAATTTGCTGTTGTTGTACGACTTGTTGACACATCTCCATCATCCTTTGTTGTTGAGCCTCAAGCTCTTGTTGGTCTTGAAAAGTAATATAAGGCTGCTGAAGACCAAGAGGAGGCTGTGCATTCTGAAATGGAAACTGTTGGGGTTGATCAAATGGATGGATGGACTGATTAAACTGCTGAAAATTTGGTCCACCACTTGGTTGAGATGGCTGAAAATTATGATTCTGGAATTGTTGGATCTGAGGTTGAAATTGTGGTGGTGAAAACTCAAATTAAGTGGGCTGAAAGTTCTGGTTTTGTTGCTGAAAATTTGGCTCGTATGGCTGTGAATATTGAAAAGGTTGTTGAAAATTCTGTATGGGTTAAAATTCTTGCTACCATGGTTGAGGTTGAGGCTGAAATTGATTATTACCCTGCTGAAAATTTACAAAAGGCTGCTGGAAATCTTGGTTAAGATGCTGAAAATTTTGGCTTGGTTGAACTTGATGGAAGGGTGGTTGCTGAAAATTCTGATTATCTAAACACCCTTGCTGAATTCCTTGAGAAAATGATTGATCTTGTTGATAAGGTGGCTGAAAATTGGGCTGAAATTGTTGAAATGGTTGCTCAAACTGGGGTTGAAAACTCTGGAATGGCGGCTGCCCGTTCTGAAAATTCTGACTTGGTTGAAAATCTTGCTGAAATTGTTGACATTGTGGCTGAAACAACTGATTTGGTTGCTGATTGAATGGTTGGTTCTGCTGAAACTGTGGACACGACTGCTGGTAATTAGATGAGAACATTTTGAACTGGCAGTCCTGTCACAAAACAAACAAGAAAAATAGCAGCAACCGTATACAAAAGATAAAGCCAAATAAAATAGAACCCAATGATATGTCCAAAGGCATACAAGCAAAATCAAACAAATCAACTAGTTGCTTCTCCGGCAACGACGCCAAAAATTTGACAGGCCCAAACTATGCTGTCACGAATGTGGGTCTACCAAATTTAGAATATTTGTAAATGTGCTGGAAACCCTTTTTGCAATCAAAATATGAAAACGTAGTAAAGGGGCCACAGGTCGTATTTTTCCTCGGGACTAGTTGAAGGTTTGTTTGATTCGCGCTTGTATTTAGGTGTCGTTTGTGAATTTGGGTTTCGAATGGAATATGGTTTAGGTTTCAATTTAGAATGAAAAAGGCAATGAGAATGGAGGAAGACCAAACAGTTGATAGCAAAGGATAACTCAATCAATGACCACTTAACCAATTTTTGGAAAACAAATCGGATTTCGAATGCAAAACTAATGTTGCGCAACGGAATAAAAGCAGTGCATGGCAATTATCGCAAGCAAGTAAACTTAAAACTAAAGCTAGCCACAACATTTAGCAAGCAAACTTAAGGCAAACTCAACACAAGCCAATTACACATTCTGGAGCCAACCAATGCAGAGAGAATTCAGAAAAGGCTAAATGCAATACTAGTTGATGTCAAACACCATGGCACACTAAGAATACCCTCTAACTTGATACTAATCAGTGCCCAAGCTCCCCTTGATACAAGGTGCCGAAATTTAGCTTGACTTGATACAAAGAAAATCTGATGTGCCAAAACTGAGTTTAGATGCAGGAATTCGTAGCTGATTAATTCAGCTTGGAAGACCAAGCTGCCAGTGAAGAGAAAACACTGATTGGAATAAAGAATTCCAAAACAGTTGGTGCAGAACCCTGCGACAGAAGTGCAGAAATTGAAGACAGAATGTGCAGAGTTGGAAAGCCGCAGCAATTAAGATGCAAGAAATCACACGGAGTAGCTACTTTCTAATGCAAAAGTATTCCAACTCAGATCTTAACTGATACAAACTTCATCCTATTCAAACCAAGGAATGCAGAATTATTTACTTGCAGAGATGATGTTCAATTGCAGGAATGAGCTGAATTTGGCAGAATTGATCAAAATGCAGAAATACAGCAGTTAACTTGGACACAAATCAAACAAATGACTGAAATGGATTTGCTATTTTGATGATCAGCAAGGCTTAAGTGGAATTCCCATTTAATGGACTCGAAATTCAAAAGCAAATGACTGAAATTTCTGAAATAATCTGGGTTTGCAGAATTGGAATTCAAAATTCAGAAATAAAGTTGATTCACAATAACTAATGGGCCAAGCTAAAATCGAATGCTATTTAGCTAGACTAAACTACAGGTTTTAAACTCATAAAGTGAAACTACAGCAAGCTTGGAACAAAATGCAGGAATTCAATAGAAAGGAACTAAAAATGCAGAATTAAATTGGCACACAAGCTGGACTTGGCACGCAAGGATTTAAGCTAGAGTTTAACTGAAATTACAGCTATTGTTAACTAAACAAACTCCCTAACTGATTGTCTTGCAGGATTAAAACCGAATTAAGTAAAAACTAATTCAGAAATTGAAAGTAACAAACTAAGACAGCTGATAAAACTGAAACTCATAACAGAGTGGCTACAGAAATGAAAGTAACTGCAAAAACCGAAATTAAACTAATTAAACTACTCCTCGATTCCTTCCAGAGCTCAAAATCTTCTTGGTCGTCAAGCAAGAGCTGGCTTCGAACCCCTAAGCTCAGCAAATCAGTGGAAAATAACTTCAATCCATCAATTCTGCTCAACTGCGTCAGCTGGGAAAATTCCGATCCGAGCTCTTCAATCTCGGCTTGTTGAGCTGCGATGAAGATTTGGAGACGACCTGAGCTCACCTGAGAACCCCTACAAGTGGCTCAGGTGATCTGAAATTGATTGTAACTGAGATTTAAGCTCCCGGACCACAGAGAATGCGAAACCCTCAACAACTCTGTCCGGATGGAAGTCGAGCTGAATTCTTGATCGAAACCATCTTCCAAGGATTCAGATTAGGATCTACGGATGAAATCGAGGGGTCGCGCCCCTTGGATGATGAAATTACTGAAGAAAATGCAAAGAAAACGAAGAAGAAGGTGTTGCGGCGAGGAAACGCGACGAGGAAGGAAGGCTGCTGCGTTTTGATTAAATAGTTATCAACGGACGGCCCAGATTGATCGGAGGAGATCCAACGGCTGATCTTGCTCTGATTGAAGCCAAACTTTGATGATGATGATCTGGGGTCAGGATCTACCTCGTGGTAGCTCGGATCCTCCAGATGTGCAACGGATCGTCTAGATCAACTTAGTCTTTGAATGGACGATCTAGAGCCCTCCTTGCTTGATCCAACGGTTGATTGAGCTCTGATTGGAATGAAACCTTCAGATCTTGATCATAGAGCTTGATCAACCCTAACCCTAGCTCGGATTGCTTTAGATCATCCCGGATGGCTCAGATCTAGCCGCTCTTGAATCGGACGGCTCGGATTAATCGTAAGCTTGACAATTCGATCCGGTTCACTTCCGACTCAAGTTTGACCCAATATGCTCTAGGTCCAGGATCCTTTCATGCCTACAAAAATATATCAGAAAATTAGTGGTCAAAGAATCCAAAAAATATGTAAATTTGCAATTAAATCCAAAATAAAGGTAAGTTCTAAAACCTAGGGCAATTTTACAATCAAGCAATAAAAACATAAATCAAACATGGATTTTAACATCTAAAATAATCAACAAAAATGGTACTTATCATATACCTCACAGCTAGTCGACCTGATATACTTTTCGCTGTGGGTATGTGCGCTAGGTATCAAGTTTGTGCCAAGGAATCTCACTTAATTGCTGTCAAGAGAATTTTGAGATACCTTAAGGGTACAATAGGAGTTGGTATTTGGTACCCCCGTACCGAATCGTTTGACCTAATTGGCTACACCGATTCCGACTATGCTGGATGCAAGTTGGATCGGAAAAGCACGAGTGGGGGTTGCCAATTCCTAGGATCATCTCTAGTTAGTTGGTCAAGTCAGAAGCAACATTGTGTTGCTCTCTCCACGACCGAGGCAGAATATATCGTCATGGGAGAGAGTATATCGCAATTGTTGTGGATGATTCATACTCTAGAGGACTATGGATTAAGCTACAAGGGTGTGCAAGTGTTGTGTGACAACTTTAGCACAATTAACCTAACCAAGAATCTGGTTCATCACTCTCGGACTAAACATATTGAAGTGCGTCACCACTTCATTAGGGATTATGTTGCTGGAGGAGATGTTGTACTCTCATATGTAGAGTCCAAATCAAATCTAGCTGACATTTTCACTAAACCACTCCCCGAAAATGAGTTTAGCTTCTTAAGAAGGGAGTTGGGAATGTGTCGCGCTTCATAGACATCAAAATGCATTCAAAACCCTTGATGATCATTTCGAATTGTTGGGCGACAATTGGATAACTTGGGGACATCTCACACAAACTATAAGGTTTACCGAAATATTTTTGTTTGCTAGATATGGGGTGAGATGCTAGGATCAACTAAATTTCTCGAAATGTCATTGCATCCCTTGAGAAATTTGGTTGACGAGATAAAAATCACTTCGGTGACCAAGTATGGGGAAAACCAATGCATAACACATGTGTACTTGACTCCATGATCATACTTGGACATTCCAATCAAGGAAACTTGAATTTGATACAAACTTGGTTGAAACTGAGTGGATGTTTGTTGATTGAGTTTGACTCCACTTGAGTGGAGCAAAGTGATTGTTAAACCCATAAGAACCTTTGATCCTTGTTCAGGGATCAATTTTAGTCAAGGGATCACTTCCAAGATCGATAACTTTCATCAAATCTTGTCAGAAATCTTTTGGAAGTCTGAAACTGAAAGTTTCAGATCGTATCAGGAAAATTCAGAAAGCCTGATCGGTCACCGGACCGATCAGGAGTATGTCTGATCGGTCCAACGGACCGATCCAGCTTCTTTGCGAAAAATTGTCAAAACCCACTGTGTTGGTCTGGATCAGTCTCGAGACCGATCTGGCGCCCTCTGTGGTGATCGGTCCACAGACCGATCAGGGGGCTCACGGAAAAACCTCCAAACCTACTAATCGCTTCCTGATCGATCAGCCGATCGATCAGCCGATCGATCAGCCGATCGATCAGCCGATCGATCAGGGGCCTTCCTGATCGGTCACCTGACCGATTTGGACCAGGCCAGTCCGATCAGGCCGGAGCCTGATCGGTTTCGGCACTCCCAGATCGAACGGTGATCCGTTCAATCGCATTAAATTGCGGTTAGTGGACCGATCCACCAACCAATTAATTCCCCTCGAAACCCCTCATCTCCCAAACCCTAGCGCCGAAACTCTCTTCCTGCGTCTCCCTCTTCCTTGTGCGTGAGTTCCTGAGAGTTCAGTGAGGAGATCTTGGATCCCTGCGAGTGTGTGCGCAAGCTTCTTCGCGTGAGCCCTTCTCCTTCCCGTGCGCGCGCAAGGGTTCCCGTCAAGCTTCTGCGTTTTTCCTCTCATGATCAGGTTTTCAACAAATCAATCAACTCGACAATGGCACCTAAGTAAGGGTTTCCTTCTTCTATCTTGTTGATTACTTCAAATATCATAATATGTGGTGAACTAACCGTGATGTTTCTTTTTGGGGTTTATTTTGGCTGTGTGTCGTGTGTGTCGTGACCTACATATGATCAAATCTCTCTTTCATTTGATTATTGTTACCATCTTATATTACACTGATAGATCTTATGCTCAATGCCTTACCTTGATGTTCACTTGATTATTCTATACTGTGACCAATCCTCTATTAATCTTGTGATCCTTTAATTTGTGTCATGATTCACTTTATTTGATTCAAATTCTTGCCATGATCTATTCAAACCCATTAGAAAATCATCTAAGGGCAAAGAACCCGTGGAGGGAAGCGCAAAGGGCAAAGACCCTTCTTCTTCCGCGCCCTCCCGAAGGCCTCAGCCTTCGTCGAGTTCCAGGTTCCCTAATGCTGCCTGTGAGCAGGCATTTCAGTCTCGCACCTTCAAGTTACTTTCTTGCCGATCAATTGACAGTCTCTTTCTGTCTGAGCACTGTCCCTCCATCATGGAGATAATCACCTTCTACAACCTGGGCTTTCTTCTTTCCCTCGAAAGGACAATAAACTATGACCTTGTCTCGGAATTCTACAATAACCTTCAACAAGGGCCTCAAGGGGGCTTTGAATTCACTACCCGGGTAGCCAAGAGAAATCTTGATTTCTCTTATGAGATCCTGGCGGAGTATCTGGGCGGTCGTAGATCGCCTAACTTGTATTCTATCTATCCTGAGCTCCCTGACCCTTTGTTGGCTCCTTTTGCGGACGTCACCCCTGACACTATCTATCAGCACTACTTTGGCCATCCTCGACCAGCCGGTCTCGATGAGTTGAGCCCTGATTTTCCGACGTTTGCAGCGCTCCGTCTCTCCCCTGTTGATTACATTTTGTTCAAAATAATCACAAATTGCATCCTGCCGATCACTTCCAAACCCTTGACCGTGATCCGACCTTACCATTGCCTGATGCTCTATGGTATGCACCGTCGCATGGACTTTGACATCATGGAGAGTATTTTTCAGTCCATCCTATCCTATAGAGAGCCGAGCCGACGCACTGTCTATATGCCATTTGGTCACGTCATCACTAACTGGCTTATGTCAGTAGGTGTTGATGTAACCAAGGGCAGGACGGTGCCCATGGTGAGACAGGATTGCAGACTTGGCAAGCGGGTGTTTGCCAAGTCTGGCATCATCATCCGAGATCACGATCGGGCTCTGGTTTGGAAGGGCAGGAGGGGTCTTGGCGAGCTACCTGGGGGAGTTCCACATTTTCAGGCACCAGCCGATGCTGCTGCACATCAGGAGGCTCCCGCTGCTGCTGCTGACTACGATTATGAGCTGGACCCAGACCTGCGTTGGCAGGTTTCAGAGTTGGATCGGACCATCCAGCATGATCTTCATTTGCGAGAGCTCTATCGTGAGGAGGTTCGGTCGGGTTTTCGCTCCTTCGATCGCAGACTGACCGCGGTGGAGTCCGATGTCTCCGGGGTCCGTACTTTACAGCAGACTTGGTATGATGAGTGGCGCCGACACACATTTCCTGGAGATGCGCCCTCAGGCAGTGTTGCACTTGGATCTTTTGTTCCTGATGATGCCACGATGGATGACCCTATGCATGATGACCCCCCCCCCCCCCCCCCCCCCCCCCGCCGATGGTTGATCTATTCTGCTTCTGCCCTTGACTATTTGACTGGTTGGATTGTATGATTTTCGGGATGTATGCCTATGACTTGACGTTATTGGTTTTTGTACTGTCTTTGCCTTGACTTTGATGCTTGATGATGCATCTGACACTATGTCTGCTTTTCATATTTGACTTACTATTTTTTGCTTATTGATTGGTTTATATGCTTGTTCATAAAATTGTTATCATTATGTATACCTCATTATGCGTTGCTATGATTATGCTTATGATGTCATGTTCATATGATACATACTCTGTTTTGCATTTGTGCTTAGCTTAGGGTTCATTTCTGCATACTCTGTTTTACTTTAGCTTCCGCTGTGCTACTAACATTTGAGGTGCAGAAATTCGATAGTGTCAAAGTTTAAGTGTCTGGCTATATTCACCCCCCCCTCTCTAGCCATCCAAGTTTCAACAGGCTCTTCTACACCAGTATACGGATGGTGTGAAATGTCGGGTGTTCTTGAATACCTTGTTAGTGGCCGCCCAGAGATGGTTCCAAAGACTGCCTCAAGGTTTTATAAATTCCTTCTTGGAGTTTAGAACCGCGTTCCTGCATCACTTTGCCAGTAGCCGTCGGTATCAGAAGACGACGTTAAACATGTTCGCCCTCAAACAGAAGGCGAATGAACCGCTAAAGGACTACATCTAGCGGTTCAATCGGGTGGCGCAAGATGTGTCAGCCGCTATATCAAAGATCCTTGTCAGCGCCTTTACTCAGGGACTCTCCGAAGGCAACTTCTTCCGATCACTGGTAAAGAAGCTGCCAACCAGCTTCGACGCCTTTACTCAGCTCTGTCAAACACGTCAACGTCGAAGAGGTGCAGCACGCTCGCCGTAAAAAGCCTGCCGGAGCCCCTCTGCATATCTTGGTACGGTTTGAGAGAAGGGAACCACCAACACCAGCCCGGGTGAAGGGTCCTCACTCGGGCAAAGACCGCTGGGCTGGTAAGAAGAGGTTGGTGGAAACAATTGACACAGCTGAACCGGAGCCACCGAAGAAGTACTACGACTTTCACGACAGTACAACGCACTCCACAGAGGAGTGCCACGCCTTGAAGAAGAGGTTAGCTCAAGAAGCGAACGCCAAACCTCGGAAGTGGTGGAAGAGAGCGGGGTACCGACAGAGATCCCCGCGGCGAAGTTCTTCTCCTCGCAAGCGACAGTCAGGAGAAGATGGATCTAAGCGGCAATACCGGTTGTGTTCCAGGGGAAGGAGTTGGGAGATAGCACCCCGCCAATCACTCTCCCCCGAATGAGATTCCAAGAAAGGCAAAGCTCCAGTGCGGGGGCTTCCTTCGGGCCATGTGGGAGTGATTTCTGGAGGTCCTATCGGAGGAGACTCTCATCGAGCAAGGAAGGCCCCTCGTCGGCTGGAGAATTATGCCATCGGAACAAGCAGTAGTCAGCACCAGGGCCCTGCTATCTCCTTCGGCCCTGAAGACCTGGAAGACATGGAAGCCCCCTATGAAGACGCACTGGTAATTTTCGCATGCATTGCAAATTATGAGGTTAAACGCTTTTTCGTGGATATAGGTAGTTTTGTCAACATCCTGTACAAGGCAGGCCTTGACTAGATGCAAATTGATGAGGACGAGCTGCATCCGGTCTCCACTCCGCTCTTCGGCTTCACCGAATACTGAGTGCAGCTGATAAGGCAAATCTCCCTATCCTTGTCATTGGGGGATGACGCGCTGGAAAGGATGAGAAGGACTCCCTTCATGGTCGTAGATGCTATATCGTCCTACAACACATTCCTGGGGCGCTCGCCTCTTAGCACATTCCAGGCGGTGGTTTCAGTCTACCACCAAAAAATCAAGTTTTCGGTGGGTGAATAATGTTGGTGCAAGTTGCATCAATGATGTTCTCTAAGTGTTTTAATGTTTGACAATTTACTTAAGTTAGTGACACATTGAACAGACAAAGGGGAGTTAAGAGAGGAGTAACCAAAGTAGAAGGAAGTCCTAGTAAACCTAGGCAATAAGTCCTGGTTCAGGGAATTGGGCACTAAGTCCTGATCGAGGATTGGGCACTAAGTCCTGGCAAGGGCTGGGACCGAAGACCTGCTCGGAAGGTGGGCACTAAGTCCTGGTCGGGGACTGGGCAAGAAGACCTGGCCGAGGGTTGGGCACCGAAGACCTGGTTCAGGGAATTGGGCACGAAGACCTGGCCGAGGGTTGGGCACCTAAGTCCTGGACCTAGGGTTTGGGCATGGAGTCTTGGTCCGAGGGACTGAGCAACTTAGCTGAGCGATGACTAAGGACAGGAGTAGAGACGAGTCAGGGTTTGGGCATCTCAAGGTCCGGAGGTATCGGAAGCTAAGCAAAAGTCCACCCGAAGGACTGGGTGGCAACCGTCTCCTGAAAGGAGTAGGTGAAAGGCGCGTTCTCGGGGGTGGGAACTTGCGTCGGTTCGACCTAGGGTTTTGTGGAAATCCGAAGTCAGAACCAAGTCCTTAAGGTTAAGATTATATGCATATGGGCTTTGTGTTTGTGTATCTTGTAGGTATCAAGATTGGAAGACAAAGCAGGTGGCTGGAGGCCTTGAAGCAGGGCACCCACATCAGTGGGGGCGCCCCCATGCATCCAGGGCGCCCCCATTGATGGGGGCGCCCAAGCTAAAGACTAAAAAGGCAGTTTTGGTGAAGTAAGCAGAATAGGTGTCAAGCGGGGCGCCCGGGTTCAAACCTGTATTTGCTGTTTCGAGTCCGAAACACAGATAAGCCTTCATGAGGGCGCCCGGAAGGTCCGGGGCGCCCTGGTCAAAGGTTTTATCAGCTGCGGCGAGGTCGGCGCAGGGATAAGGGTTGACCGAGTTTATCGGGGCGCCCCCAGCGTCCAGGGCGCCCGTATGAAGCCTATATAAGGGGCTTCGACCCCTCTGCTTCAAACACAACTGCTACAAGCCATTGTGATCATTCTAACCAACGAGAACGCACTAAAGACGAGGCTCTACGACCAGGAGGCTCCAGGAGGAAGTGCGCGGCACTTCGGAGGTCCATATCGGCCGAGCTTCAACTGTGTTTTGTTCGGTTTGCATTTAATATTCTATACTTAATTTGCTATACTTTTGATTGTACTGTTACACTGTAAGACGGGTTTTCTCCGCCTCCGGAAATTCCGGAAAGGAGACCAATAGTGGACTCACGCCGAGTACATAGGCCTTGGACGTACTGACCCTGGGGGGGTTGGGAACCAAATAAATAAATCCCGCTGTGTCCCTGTCTTGCTTTTATTTTTATTTACTGTTCTGCTGCACTAACGCTCTGAGTAGATCGAAAGTTTTACGAAGTATTCACGACAAGATTTTCACGGTCGATATTCACTCCCCCTCTATCGACGGCACCGGTCCTACAATTGGTATCAGAGTTGAGCCGCTCTTCACCGGACTAACTGCCGACGGAGCAACGACGCCAGGAGTTGAGGGGGAGCCCAGGGGTGAATCAGGTATATTTTATTTAAATGTCTGTGTTTAAATTTCATATTACGTGCTTCACATGCAGGGAGAGAGGGCACTACAAAAATCAGTGCCCTACTCGTAAGACTCGATCTACACCACCGGCGGCAAAGGGGGCACCAGCGCCAGGAGTCCGGAAAAACAAAGATCACGTACAATGCTTCAAGTGCGAAAAATACGGACACTACAAGAACAAATGTCCGACAAAGGTACGTAAAATTTACGTTCCGATAAGTTTCAAAATTCCTGCACTATCTTTAGATAATTTAGTTAATTTTTCTGATAAATTAGATTTACTGCATAGTAAAATTAATATCTTGCATGACAAATGAGAAAATGCAGATATGACTAAAATATCTGAAATTAATTATTTAATTCAGAACATTAATTCAGTAATTTCTAAAATAAATTATCATAACTTTAATTCTAATAATGTTAATTCAGATAATTCTAATTCAGATAAATTAAATCCTAAGGATAAATCTGAATTCAAAAGTGTTAAGGATAATTCTAAATTTGAAAATCCTTTAGATAATTATGAATTCAAATTTGAAAATCCGTTGTATAACCATGAATTCGAAATTAAAAAATTTAAGAATAATCCAGAAATTAATTCTGAAAATATTAAGAATAATCCAGAAATTAATTCTGAAAATCTTAAGAATAATTCAGAAATTAATTCTGAAAATTCTAAAAATAATCCAGAAGTTAATTCTGAAGATATTATCTCTGAAGATAATTTTGAAGATGAAATTCTCCTAGATAATAACTTAACTATAGATAATCTTGAAAGTTATTACAAAACCTTAACTAGTGGCCCAAATTACTCCTCCTACTTTGAGGATACCAAAAGATATAATTTTGAGGATAAGGAGGATATGGAACTATCTAAGATCAAGGCCATAATTAATAAAAATTACAAAGGTTCAAATAAATCTGAATTGTTAGAAAAATTTGAAAAGATAGATAAAGATGAAGCAGACATTTTCGAAATAATGAAAATGATGAACTTAAATCCACAATTATTAATAAAACAAATTAAATTAAATCAAATTAATTCAAATTAAATCTAAATTAAATTCAAATTAATTCTAAATTAAATTCAAATTAATTCAAATTAAATCTATATTAAATTCAAATTAAATCTAAATTAAATTCAAATTAAATCTTAATTAAATTCAAATTAAATCTAAATTAAATTCTAATTAAATTCGAATTAAATTCAATTAAATCTTAATTAAATCAATTAAACTCAATTAAATTAAATCAATTAAATTCAATTAAATATTAATTAAATCAATTTAATTCAAATAAACTTAATTAATTCAATTCACTTCAAATAAATTCAACTTTAATTAATTCACACTTAAATTAATTCAATTCAATTCAATCTTAATTAATTCAAATTAATCAATTTCAAATTAATTTAAACTTCAATTAATTCTTAATTAACTTGAATCCAACTAAATCTTAAATAAATTAAACTCGAACTAAACTAAGACCTTACCCAAACCGCAACAATTAATTTAATAAAATTAAATATGTCAAAGTGGGTTGACATATTCGCGGGTTCACACGACATGTATCAAATCGGGAATTTGATACATCTTTAGAAACGTAATTAAAATGCTTTGAACTTGTTTGACTCATGCATAATTGTCATGCCATGCATTTACTACTTCTTTTAAATATATGACATGTCATTCATATTTAAAATTTTATGCATATATTAGAACGACTATAGGAAAAAGAATAATTGAAACTTGATCAACCTAGTATTGGGTGGCGGTGAGATGATAGTACGTTAGGGAAGCCTCTTCTAATAAGGTCAAGTATACACTACTTGGTCTCTTTAGACTGGTGAAACTAGCCGAAGTTACCGATCCAAGACCCAAACTAGTTAGACCAGAATTTTTCAAAAAGTAATTTTGAAAATGAAATTTCATTAAAAGGCTTTGTCAAGGAAAGGGTTGATGATCCAATAAGGCTACGACCAAAGAAGGCCTAGTGCCTCGCCAAGACCTGGAAGCCAAATTTTGAAATTCAAATTCAAGTTACTTCGTGTCAAATTCAAATCTAACACAAGCTTCAATTAAATCTTAGAGTTAATAATAAATTAAGAAAAATAATTCAAGCATCTCACAATACACCTATAAGGCAACCATGCTTGTTGTATTGATACATCTAAAATGGGTGAGATGTTAAGGACTAATGAATTGAAAAATAGTTTTCAAAATAGTTTTTCAAAATTGTTAGAATATTTTCCTAAAAATATATTTTCAAAATAGTGCTTCAACATAATAATATTTTTATGGAATTCATGCTTGTCTGATTGATTATACATATTATACATTTTTCAAAAGTATATGTTTTCAAAAATTGTTTGACTCACTCAATTAGACACAAGCCTCTTAGGACAACACTAAAGTTCCTTAAGGCACTTAGATAGAGTCAAACGATGTTGGGTACAGGGGGAGTGGTTTATTCTTTTTCAAAAATTATCCTTGAAAAAAACCACTGTCTTTTAAAACGGTTTTCGAAAACTGGGCTTTAAACACTATTACTTATGTTTTTCGAAAACTATGTCGGATAAATTACCTTAATTTCAAAATATGTTTCGAAATTTCAAAATACATTCCAAGAGTGTGCTTTGTCTTGTTTGATTTTGATAAACCCGAATGACACAGAGGAAGGTCCACTTCATAATCTACAAGAACTCCTAGGATGTGTCAGATTTAGGGGGAGTCTAAATCAAATTTCTGAAAAAGTTTTTTTGTAATTAATTGTTTTGAAATTATTAGATAATTCCTTTGATTTGAATCAAACCTTAAGACTCAGAGGAAGAGTACTTGTGGTCAACAAGCTTCCCAGGACTGGGTCAAGTTTAGGGGGAGGTCAAATTAAAAGAATTATTGAATATTTCAATGTTTTCATGCGCGGTATTTTCAAATCATGCTAAAAACATAAGTATTCTTTCGAAATACTATCATTTTAAAAAAAATACCAGTATTTTCAAAAATTCATCTGGTTTTGATCAATTTGAAAAAAAAAATTTATCTTGAGGTTGGAAAATCTTCCAGGACACTTAGGAAAATATCCTTGTAGTCAACAAGGTTTCCTATGATTGTGTCAGACTGGAAGATAAACCAAATCAAGTATTATAACTTCAATAATTTATACATTTTTCAAAATTTACTTACATCCTATTATTCTATTTTTCAGAAGTTATGTGACTTATGAAATTATTTTTATATTTACTTGAGTTTGAAAAATTTTCCAGGACACTTAGGAAAATGTTCTTGTAGTTAACAGGGTTTCCTAGGATTGTGTCAGACTGGAAAAGAAACTTAGTCAAGTAAAATATTATGTTTTCAAAATGCATAATACTTTTCAAAAATTACTTATATTTTTCAAAGTCTCATCTTTTTCAAAAATAGTTAGTACTTGCAAAATATGTATAATATGTTTCAGAAAAATTTATATTTTTCAAATTATCTTTCAAAAATGCATCACATCCTTCAAAGTACTTGCACCTTTCAAAACTCACAGTATTCTTTCAAAAATATGGTATTTTTCTCAAATGCAATATTGTTTAAGTTTTCTAAGATCAAAATACGTACATACTGAGTGTTATGCTATGCCTTCAAAAATTTATACTAAGTATTTTCAAAAAAGACCCAAATATTCTCATTGTTGGCGCAAGTATTTCTGGTGGTTTTTTTGATTTATGACAAAGGGGGAGAGATGTGCTTAAGTTAGAAATTTTTTTTCTTATTTTTCCCCAATAAAGGATCACAAATGGAATTTCAAGACTTAGATCAGTTTTTCATTTGATCCCAAGATTTAAGGTTTAGCCCTTTAAACCAATCTAACTTAAGTTATTGTCAAACATCAAAAAGGGGGAAATTGTTGGTGCAAGTTGCATCAATGATGTTCTCTAAGTGTTTTAATGTTTAACAATTTACTTAAGTCAGTGACACATTGAACAGACAAAGGGGAGTTAAGAGAGGAGTAACCAAAGTAGAAGGAAGTCCTAGTAAACCTAGGCAATAAGTCCTGGTTCAGGGAATTGGGCACTAAGTCCTGATCGAGGATTGGGCACTAAGTCCTGGCAAGGGCTGGGACCGAAGACCTGCTCGGAAGGTGGGCACTAAGTCCTGGTCGGGGACTGGGCAAGAAGACCTGGCCGAGGGTTGGGCACCGAAGACCTGGTTCGGGGAATTGGGCACGAAGACCTTGTTGGATCGTGAAAAGCCGATAAAGGGGGGGGGGTGAATATCGGAAATCGTTATTTTTCGGAAAACTAAGAGTAAGTGCACAGCGGAAATAAAAATACGAGACACAGCACAAAGACACAGTGATTTTTACTTGGTTCGGAGCCTGTGTCGACTCCTACTCCAAGGCCCACGGTCGTTGACCGTTTACTTTGGGCAATTCTATATTCGCGCAAATAGGTTACCATGATTTCAATTACAAAGAGAGTGCAATAAAATAATAATAGAATATTAAGCTCTTCGTTACCGACGTCCGGAGTGTGTCGATTCTTTTCGGGGCAGCGGGACGTCGTCGGCTCGAGGTGAGGCGTTTCTGGAGCAAGGTACAGCGTAGAAGAGCGTGGAAGCTTTGGAATGAAGTTGATGTGAAGCTTGGGGTCGAGGGGTGCTATTTATAGCACTAGGGCGCCCTGGACGTCGGGGGCGCCCTGCAAGTGTCATCCGATCCGCAGTTTGCTCGGTCAAGCTTTATCCCACCTAAATAGGGATGAAGTTTGACCTATGGGGCGCCCTGGTCGCTGAGGGCGCCCTGGTTGACCCGGTCTTCTCGGCTGGATAGATTTGATCGGCCTCGCTGGCGTAGGCGCGAAGCGCCTTGGCTCCTGAGGGCACCCTGGGCGCTCAGGGCGCCTTGGCTGCTGAGGGCGCCCTGGATGCAGAGGGCGCCCCGGCCAGTGGTTAGCCGAACTCCTTTTTGCCTTACTTGTTTCTTGTTCACCGTGGAGGCGCCCTAGACACTCAGGGCGTCCTACTCAGTTGCTGCCTCACTCCTTTGAGGCTCTCTGAGCTGCAGACACACGTTCCTTTGGTCCTGCATCCAGGGTTAGTCCGAAAACAAGATAAAGCATTAATTTATACAGCCTCAGCTGTCTTGGTTCTGACTTTGGTCTCCGATATGGAGCCCTAGGTCGAACCGACGCCTACTGTTCCCTCGACGGGGAACGCGTCCTCACCTACTCCTCTCGGGAGAATTTACCTGATGCCAACCGCTCCTTTGGTTGGACTTTTGCCTGACGGTCCTTTGTCAGGGCTTGGATGCCGAGCTGTCCTTCGCCCGGTGCCTAGCAGTCCTTCGCTAGGTCTTCAGTCCCAGACTGTCCTTCGCCTGGTGCCTAGCAGTCCTTCGCTAGGGCTTTTAACTCTGGCATTCCTTCGCCAGTGCCTAGCGGTCCTTTGCTAGGGCTTTCACTGCACACTTGATTAACTTGTTAGAACGCAAGAAGGACTTAACTTTTGATCTATGTTGCCATTATCAAAACACTGGTTTGACTTAGGTGCATTCTGCACCAACAATCTCCCCCTTTTTGATTTATGGCAACCCTAGTTCAAAAAGTTAAGTTTAAGCAGCATATGAAAAGGTTCTATTCCCTCCCCCTGGAAGGAATCTCCCCCTAGATTTTTCAAAAATTCGTGGGGTTTTAAACACTTTACTTGTACTTAAGTTTTAGGTAACTTACAAATACATAGTAGAGTTTTTAAAGCATAATTTGAGTTTAAAGTCTTAAGTTTTACAGTACTCAAAATGTTAGCTTAAATACTCTGTAGTATATAACAAGCTTGGGTTTTGAAACACTTTAGTACTTAACAAATTTGAAAAACTTTAGCGTTAGAGTAAAAGTAATTTTGACAAGCTTAAGTAAAAACCTTTTGAAAGGCTAGAGTACTTTGCAAAATTTTGAAGGCTTTAAAGAAAATTGAAGCTAGAGTACTTTACAAAATTTGAAGGCTTTAATGAAAATTGAAGCTAGAGTACTTTGCAAAATTTGAAAGCTTTAATAGAAGTTTCGAAAAGCTTAAGTATTCTTGAAAGCTTAAGTAGAAGTTTTGAAAGCTTAAGTATCTTTGAAAGCTTAAGTAGAAGTTTTGAAAGCTTAAGTAGAAGTTTTTGAAAGCTTAAGTATCTTTGAAAAAGTTAAACTTTTGAATACTTTTTGAATAAAGGATAGAGTTAAGAAAAATTTTGAAAATTTTACTCTCTCCTTTCCTATCTCTCCCCCTTTGCCATATATCAAAACAATTAAATACAGCATAAATAAGGAATTAAGTAAAATTTTTGCTGTACTGAATCAATCCATACTTAAATTTATACTAAATCAATCAATTCTCTCTGTAGGGGCCTGTCTAACCCAATTAGCTACTTACTAACTGTTATAAACAGTAGTTTTTGCTAGGGTTAGTCAAGTTAAGTGTTTTTGTTCAAGTTAGATTTTCTAAACATTACACTTAACTTGATTGCTGTATAAGTTGTATTTAGTGCCCCAATTACTGCAGATGCACTGACTTAAAGCATCTTGAATTGAGGCAAAGACCTAAGCATCTCAACCCTTTCTAGGTTATCAATCAAAAGTCCTTAGGTGCTTGTGAGATGCTGGTTCTAAGTCTATAGGTGCATGCAGTTCTAGGGTTAAAGCCTAGGCTAAGTCCATTTTGAAAAATCCCTAGTTTTGAAGGGGTAGTTTTAAAATTAATATAAAACTAAGTCGAAAAGATTTAAAATTGATTTTTGAAATAAAGCTAAGTTGAAACTGAAACTGATTTTGAAATTTAAATAAAACAGTTTTTCAAAAATAGAAAATTTTAGAAAACTTATTTTTGAAATCAGTAGAGTAAAACAATTGAGTTAAACTATTCTACTGAACNAATACCAATTGAGCTATAGCTCAATTGGTATTCAGGATTCACAAAGAACTAGATTTAAGCCTGGGTCTAGAGTTCGAATCCTGGGAAGGCAAAAATCCACGCCCAGGAGTGGGAAGACCTAGTATTGGTAACGGCACGGTCGACGGTCGAGACCGCCAAAATGGGCCGCCAAATGGGCCGGGTCGTTACAATAAAAAGGCGCCTTTTTATTGTAACGACCCGGCCATTTGGCGGCCCATTTGGCGGTCTCGACCGTCGACCGTCGACCGTGCCGTTACCAATACTAGGTCTTCCCACTCCTGGGCGTGGATTTTTGCCTTCCCAGGATTCGAACTCTAGACCCAGGCTTAATCTAGTTCTTTATGAATCCTGAATACCAATCAATTGGTGTTCAGGATTCATAAAGAACTAGATTTAAGCCTGGGTCTAGGGTTCGAATCCTGGGAAGGCAAAAATCCACGCCCAGGAGTGGGAAGACCTAGTATTGGTAACGGCACGGTCGACGGTCGACGTCGAGACCGCCAAATGGGCCGCCAAATGGGCCGGGTCGTTACAATAAAAAGGCGCCTTTTTATTGTAACGACCCGGCCCATTTGGCGGCCCATTTGGCGGTCTCGACCGTCGACCGTCGACCGTGCCGTTACCAATACTAGGTCTTCCCACTCCTGGGCGTGGATTTTTTGCCTTCCCAGGATTCGAACTCTAGACCCAGGCTTAAATCTAGTTCTTTGTGAATCCTGAATACCAATTGAGCTATAGCTCAATTGGTATTCAGGATTCACAAAGAACTAGATTTAAGCCTGGGTTTAGAGTTCGAATCCTGGGAAGGCAAAAAATCCACGCCCAGGAGTGGGAAGACCTAGTATTGGTAACGGCACGGTCGACGGTCGACGGTCGAGACCGCCAAATGGGCCGCCAAATGGGCCGGGTCGTTACATATCCACTTTTCTTGTGCCATCTGATAATCCAATCTTCAGGAGTTCATTTAAGAGATTATTACAGTTTTCAGTCTTACATCATCTGATAATAGTCAGTTTCAGTTATTCAAAAATGTATGAATCACACTCCAATTTTAGTATTAGCAAACAGAGATTTATATCTGTGCTATTAGCTTCCAGCCCTCAGCAGTAGTGTCAGATTTCTGTGCCATCAGCTTCCAGCCCTCAGCAAACCTTTATATCTCTTTTGTAACTCTATATACAGCTAATAGCAGTCTCAGCCTCATGAACCAATATGCCCAACTCGTGTCAAAGAAAACCAGTTTCAGTATTAGGTACTTTTGCGCGCAAACAGAGACTTATATCTGTGCCGTCAGCTTCCAGCCCTCAGCAGTAGTGTCAGATTTTTGTACCATAAGCTTCCAGCCCTCAGCAAACCTTTTATATCTCTGTAAATCAAACAATGAAGCAGCAAACCAGATAAATATTTATGAAAAGCCAGTATAGAGCCACTCTAGTTTCAGAATTAAAACTTTTGTGTCATCTGAGAAATCAGCCATTAGGAAACCTTTTGTAACTCTATATACAGCTAATAGCAGCCTCAGCCGTGCCAAAGAAAATCAATTTCAGTATTAGGTAATTTTGCGCCATCTGAGACTCCTGCCCACAGAAAACCTTTTGTATATAACTAGAAAAATCAGTTATCAAACAGCAATTAATGGCCACATAAATGCCTATTCACAGATCCAGCAAACCAATTTCAATATTAGCAAATCATTATGTCAGCAAACCAATTTCAGTATTAGGTAATTTTGCGCCATCTGATACTCTAGTCAACAGAAAACATTTTGTACATAACTAGCAAAATCAGTTATCAAACAGCAATTATAGCCACATGAATGCCTATACACAGATCCAGCTCATGCCAAGGAAGATAAACTAACCAACATGTCTAGCAAATTAGCATCTCAGCATATGTAAGCCAACACATCATCTCTCAATTTTCCATCATCTATAGATGCTAGTGTAACGCCCGCCCTTCCCAGCCCTACGATGTAGGCGGAAGGCGGCGTTACGCTAACATACATACATGCATATGGAGATCTTAATGCAGCTGAATAATTTTAAACTCCCTACTTATGCGTTTAAAACATGCAACTCATATTAACATATCTTAGCTATCATTTCTAAACATGGTGACTTAGTAACTTAGCATCGTCATAATCATAAAAGAAATAAAACAAAGCATGTGAGACATAGCATGTGACATCATGGAAATCAACATAAGTTGTTCTTTAGTAAAAATCATCGTAAAGTATAGCACGCAACTAAGGGTGATAATGCAAAACATAAGACATGTGACAAATGGGAGTAATGTGGTCTTTTTCTTTTTCTTTGTCAAGTCACTGCCACACACACACACTTGCCCCTCCTGCTGCTTCCTATAGCTTAATATCCTCTTGTTTGATCTGTGGTATAAGAAAATAAAACTATAAGCACATAGGCTTAGTAAGACACTTTCCTACTCACTAAACATACGTCACATATAGTCAATGGAAAGACATAACATGGAGAGTGTAACATAAAACAAAAGCATCTCATGTGAAAGTATACATAAAGCATTTAACATGAAGAGGCATATAGATGGACATAAAAACATATAATCATATGGAAGTGCTTAACATGTAATGGAAGTGCATAGAGTTCATGGCATAAGAAGTACTTGACATAAAATATAAGCATATGAACATACTTGACATGACATAGTTCTTGACATAAACATAAGCATATAACATACTTGACATGACATAATTCTTGACATAAACATAAGCATATAACATACTTGACATGACATAATGCTTGACATAAATATAAGCATATGATATACTTGACATGACATAATTCTTGACATAAACATAAGCATATAACATACTTGACATGACATAATACATATCATGAATGAATGCATCAGTTAAATGCACATAACATAAGGATGCTTATTTGAAAATCATACTTATAAATACTTAAACATAATCATAACATCATGGGGGGCCCCGGCTTGTACCATATACATACATCATATGCACGTAACCCTAAGTAAATGCGAGGTAGCTAGTCTCAACCTACTAGGGTAGGGACAACTACGGTAGTCCCAGAACCAAGGCTGACATAAGGAGCCCATCCCTGTTGGACAGCTGCGGTAGTCCCAGAACTGTGGACAGCTACGGTAGTCCAGAACCGAGGCTTTCATAAGGAGTCCATCCCTTGGACGCTTACTTCGGTCCGGTACAAGCCCATTCATAAAGTAAAATAGCTTCACATGCTTCATCATTCATACATTCATAGAACATTCATAGCATAATTGATGACATAAACGTGATCTTAATACATGAAGCATGGTATAAAGCATACTTAGCATTTCATCATTGTTATTTAATGCATAACATCAATATGCCTTACAGGCATGAACATCATCTTCATTCATAAGGCATCACATACATACATAATTATGCCTTAAAGGCATAAACATCATTTTAGTTCATAAAGCATGCATGATCATGGTACATAAGGTAAGCATGCATAGATAAGTTTTTCTTTTTCATACATGGTATATATCACATAGCATACATGATCATGGTATCTATCATAAAGCAAGCATGGGTAGGATCCATATGAACATGATACATACTACATAGGTTCATGACATTCAACATAAAACATGCATAGGTCCACATAACCATAATCTACAGATGTTCAAGACATTTAACCTAATGCATGCATAATTCTACATAAACATAATGCATATTTCATAACACATGTGTTCATGGTATATGGTTTAAAACATCCATAAATAAAACCTACTAAAACATGGCACATAATATAAGCATACAAGGTCATGATACATAGCACATAAAGTTAGGGTTTTAGGTAACATAAAATTCATACAACATGCTTGAATATGTATATACATCATAATAAGCCATAACAAGTATACTTGAATCCTTAGACTAACCCAAACCCTAGACTTGGAGCTTTGGCCGAAAGTTATAGATAGAGGGCCCATTATTCAAGTAACAATGTGAGGTACCATAGGTAAAGTAAAGCCCATACAATACATACAATGGCATAGGAAGCCATTAGAACACATGATTGGGACTAACTCTAAGTCCTAGCCCTAAATCTTGTCTTGGCCGAACCCTAGAAGGGTATTAAGTCCATGGAAAATTCATATAATTCACAATTAACATCCAATACAATACATACAATACCATTGGAAGCCATTAGAACCCATGATTGGGCTAACCCTAGTTCCTAACCCTAAAACTTGGTCTTGGCCGAAACTTATAGGGGTCTTAAGTCCATGAAAAAATTCATATAATTTCAATTAACATCCATTGTAACATAGGGAATCATAATAAGCATGCTTGGAGGGTTAAATTTAATCCTAACTATGAAAGGGAAGAGGTGGCCGAAACTTGTAGGGTCTTAGGGTGCTACAAAAATTCCACAACTCATAATTCATTCTTATTTTATCATGAGAAAGCATTAGGAAACATAAGTGAGGTCTTAAGATCATCCCAAACCCCAAAAACATGCTTGGCCAAAACCCTAGGAAGCCCTATTCCATAGTTTTCTCAACATAGAGTTCAAACAACATCTTAAATCATGAAAGATAACATCAAAACTATTATACCACAGGTGAGGGAGTCTTACATCTTTTTATCTTGGTTATAAACCTTGAATCGAGAGAAAAATGAAGACCTTTTTGACTTTAGAACACCCCTTGCCCTTGTAGCCTTGTAGAAAAACCTAGATCTTCAAGAGGGAGTTTTCTTGTGAAGTTTTCCAAAGGGAAGGTTCCCTTGTGGCTCACGGCAAGAAGAGGAGAGGAGGAGGAAGAAGGGAGAAGAGGAAGAGCCTTGGTGGAAGAAGAAGAGGAAGAAATAACATAGGTGTCTCTTCAGTCCTCATCCCCCTCTTTTATACTAAGTGGAGGGGCAAGTGAAGGGGCATGTTGCCTCCTCACATGGTGACTCTTCACTTACTTTAGCCTTAACAACAATCCTCTTCCTTTTCCACTAGCACTTTCTTGCTAGGTGAATTGGTTAGTACATGCATGATGAGGTTTTGCCTCTATCCTAGGTCTAAGGTTCAATCCTTGGTGCATGCACTTTTTTTTATTCCATTTACTCTTATTTTTGGCAAGGCCCACATAAGAGCCCACCAAGAGTTATGCTAATATTTCTAATTGGAGCCCAATTCGATTCATGTTAAAATTCTACCCAAGGTCCACTAATAGTCATGATACTAGAAGGGCCCATGTAAGACCCATTATTACTTAACTTTTAATCCATATAAGAAAACATGCTAAGGTTCATGCTAGATTTCATATGTTACTGAAGAGTCCATATGAGCATGATCAATATTTTAAAGAAAAATATTGAGAGGATTTTACGGTCGTTACAATCCCCCATACCTCGTGAAAGTTTGTCCTCGAACTTAGAATAGCTCCGGGTACTTGCGTCTCATCTCGTCCTCGAACTTAAAATTAAGCATTCACATATTAATTGTTTCTTATAGTTCACATCCCTTCTTCATTATAATTTCTCTCATCACTCTATCTTTAACAATCTACTTTTTACTTAGATCAATCAACACTTCATTTTGTTAACTAAACATTATTCCTCTACAAATGTATTTAAGACTCTCTTCTGATTTTAACACACTTATCGCAGTCTTCGCTTCAGATCTATTTTACTTATCTTAACTACTTTACTACAACATATTTACTTATTCATCAACAATAATCCTCATCATTTTTTTTCTCATCTAGCCTACTTAACTCTTTATTTATATCTTCCACTAATGCCACAGATCATTTCTTTGTTGTCATTATTGATGCTCTATTCTCAGCAACACTTACTTCTCCAGCCATAAAAACATTTATCCCATTATTCTCTCAGTTATCTCTTAATCATTTTTCTACTTATTACTTTATAATCTTTTATCTCTTCTCTCTTCTGCTTTTTCTCAAAATCTCTATCTCACTCTTCTACTTCTTCTTTATTCTCTTTGCTCTTTCTCATCATTTTCTAACTCTGGAAATATTCATATTACTTCTCGCACAATATACATGTACCACTTTCTCTACATTACAATTTTTTTTATTCGATTTACAATTTTTTTTATTATTTTTATCTTTTGTCTTTTTTTTTTTCTCTTCTCACCTCTTATTTTCTTTTTATTTCTACCTATTATATTACTCATGTATCTTCATTTCTAACATTTTAATGTTTCAGGTCACTGAGATTGTTTTACTAAGACTCGTTTAATAAATTCTCATTCGTATCTAAGTACTTTTTTTTAGAACATTATGCTAAGCTTGCTTATTTAATTTTTTTTTTTGCTGTTACACTTACTCTACTACTTTTATGTTATCATAAAAATACTACTCACATCTGTTAATTTATTATCTAATAATATAATTGACATCATATCTACATACTCTACTTTGTCTTCTCACATCTATTTTCATTACTAAAATTGTTTATCTTCACTAAAATCTATTATTACTCTTTTATCTTTTTCATAAGCTTTCCCTCATTTATGTTTTTAATTATACTAGTTTATTTCTTACATTCTTACATTTATTTTCTTCTAGCCATGCTTTTCTTCATAAAAGACAAGTAAGGCTAATATAAGTTATTGTTATTCCTACCCGCATATCAAACTCTAAAGTACTCGATATCATAAAGTAAGGTAAGGTATCGTTCATATTTACATATCCTTAAAGTACTATCTATCATAAGGTATCATTCATACTTGCATATTCTAGAATCATAAAAGAAAGTAAGGTATGCATAGAGGTACTTACTTGAAAGCTGCAGGAAGAAGACTTGATGTGTGTGTAGTGAGAAGGCAAACTGACTCTGATACCAACCTGTAACGCCCACCCTTCCCAGCCCTACGATGTAGGCGGAAGGCGGTATTACGCTAACATACATACATGCATATGGAGATTTTAATGCAGTGGAATAATTTTAAACTCCCTACTTATGCGTTTAAAACATGCAACTCATATTGACATATCTTAGCTATCATTTCTAAACATGGTGACTTAGTAACTTAGCATTGTCATAATCATAAAAGAAATAAAACATAGTATGTGAGACATAACATGTGAGACATAGCATGTGACATCATGGAAATCAACATAAGTTGTTCTTTAGTAAAAATCATTGTAAAGTATAGTATGCAACTAAGGGTGATAATGCAAAACATAAGACATGTGACAAATTGGAGTAATGTTGTCTTTTTCTTTTTCTTTGCCAAGTCACTGTCACACACACACACTTGCCACTCCTACTGCTTCCCATAGCTTAATATTCTCTTGCTTGATCTACGGTATAAGAAAATAAAACTATAAGCACATAGGCTTAGTAAGACCCTTTCCTACTCACTAAACATACGTCACATATAGTCAATGGAAAGACATAACATGGAGAGTGTAACATAAAACAAAAGCATATTATGCGAAGGTATACATAAAGCATTTAACATGAAGAGGCATATAGATGGACATAAAAATAAATAATCATATGGAAGTGCTTAACATGTAATGGAAGTGCATAGAGTTCATGGCATAAGATGTACTTGACATAAAATATAAGCATATGAACATACTTGACATGACATAGTTCTTGACATAAACATAAGCATATGACATACTTGACATGACATAATTCTTGACATAAACATAAGCATATAACATACTTGACATGACATAATTCTTGACATAAATATAAGCATATGATATACTTGACATGATATAATTCTTGACATAAACATAAGCATATAACATACTTGACATGGCATAATGCATATCATGAATGAATGCATGAGTTAAATGCACATAACATAAGGATGCTTATTTGAAAATCATACTTATAAATACTTAAACATAATTATAACATCATGGGGGGCCCCGGCTTGTACCACATACATACATCATATGTGCGTAACCCTAAGTAAATGCGAGGTAGCTAGTCTCGACCTACAAGGGTAGGGACAGCTACGATAGTCCCAGAACCGAGGCTGACATAAGTAGCCCATCCCTGTTGGACAGGTGCAGTAGTCGCAGAACCGTGGACAGCTACGGTAGTCCAGAACCGAGGCTTTCATAAGGAGCCCATCCCTGCTGACATAAGGATCCATCACCGAGGAAGAAATGCGTGCAGGCGCCCGTTTGACCCAAATCGCCTTTGAATCACCCAAACCAGAGAGAGAGACTATACCTCTCAACTATGCAAGGTTACTTCAGGAGTCGAATGTCAATTGATGTTAAAAGATTCACCGGGACCCGGCTTCACTCACTGGGGTTTCAACCACCCGACTTCACTCACCGGGACCCAGCTTCACTCACCAGGATTTCCGTAACCCGGCTTTACTCACCGGGAGATGTGCCCAGTCCCCGACTAGGACTTAAACCAGACTCATCTCATTAACCTAAACTTAAATCGGTGTCAACACCAAAACAACAATCAGGGTCAGACAGCATCAATAATCTCCCCCTTTTGTTGTTTGACAACCCGATTTTAAGTTTAGGTATTTGAAATCAATCGTAATCTCGTAATCAAATTTCACTATCGTAGGAGAATCAGAGTCCTCCCCCTACAATAGTTATACTCGTAATCATCCTAAACTTAACTAACCACACTCTCCCCCATTGTCAAACATCGAAAAGGGTGTAGACTGGTTGTTAAGTTTAAAATACCTCCCCCTCAACCCAGAGTTTTTCGCAAACCAAATAGGATATTATTGATTTGAAAGCATATGAAAAGCATATGAAAAGATACTACAGGATAAAACAGTCATACGCATCATATGAAAATAAACATCGAATAGAAAAACCATGAAATAACAGTCATACATAAAAACCATCAGACAGTCATACAAAACAAGTCATGGAGTCACAGTCAGAATCAGAATACAGCAAACACAATCAATCCTGAGCTGGAGGGTCGTCAGACGGCATCGGGTCATATGATGTGTCATCGACGGGTAGGAAGCTCTCCGGGGCAGTGCTACTGGAGGGCGCAGATCCAGGAAATGTGGCTGGTACGGATGACCAGCTGCCCAAGCACGCCACTCCGCAATCCACGCCTGCTGCTCGGCGTGCATCGTCGACACTCTGGACTGGATCGCTGTCTGAAAGACCTCCTAACTTGCACGCCACCCAGAGATCTCAGACCGGATGGTTTGTTGACCGTCATGTAGCTGAGAAACCTCGGACTGGATCAAGTGTAGTCGGTGGTCCCCAGACTGCTCGAGCTCCGGGATCTGCCAGCGGAGATTAGGATCCGGCTCGTACTCCTATGCTGCTGCGGGTGCCTCATGATGTCCAGCTGGTGCCGCTGGAACCTGTATGTGTGCCGCCCGTGGTAGCTCCCCTAAGCCCCTCCCATCCTTCCATGGAAGGCCCTGAGGTCCGACAATAATTCCAAACTTGGTAAACGCATGTTTACCGAGTTTGCAGTCTTGCCGAACCATCGGCACATTCCTGCCCTTGGACACGTCGATATCGGCTGACTGAAGCCAGTTAGTGATAACATGTCCAAAAGGCATGTAAACTGTACGCTGGCTAGGCTCTCTGTAGTAGATAATGGACTTAAAGATACTCTCCATGATATCAAATTCCAGCTGACGATGCATCCCATAGAGCATCAGATAGTGGAAAGGGCGGATCTTAGCAAGGGGTTTTGAGGTAATGGGTAAAATACAGTTGGTGATAATCTTAAAGAGGATATAATCAGCTGGGGATAGTCAGAGAGAAGCAAAAGTGGGAAAGTCATTGGTAAGCTCATCGAGACCATCCGACCTGGGGTGGCCAAAAAAGTACTCGTAGATAGAATCAGAGGTGACTCCCACAAATGGAACAGGAAAAGGAGATGGAATGGTAGGGAAGAGAGAATAGATATTAGGCGATCAACGAAAGCCCAGATACTCAGTGAAACTATCGTAAGTAAAATCTATGTTTGTTTTGGCCACTCGGGTAGTATAAGAATGAGTGCCAATAGTAGGAAAAAGATTGTTATAGAATTTGGATACCAAATCGGCATTGACCTCACGTTCAAGAAACAGGAAGGATTCCATATTATAGAACTCTATAATCTGTTTAATCGAGGGACAATTTTTGTACACAAAGGTTCTGTCCACGATTTGACAGGGTAGAAGTTTGAAGGAGGTGTTGAGGAATTTTTGTTCGAAATAGGCACTAAGAAATCGAGGACTACTTGAAGGTGGGTGTCTACGAGAGGGTGTAGAGGATGAAGGACCTTTTCCCTTTGAGGTCCCCTCGGCAGGTTCTTTCCCTTTGGAAGATTTCCTAAGGGTTGGAATAGGCCACGACATTTGAATGGATCAAATGAAGTTAAGGCATACCCACAAAAATTTTGATCAAATGAAAATAAGGTCACGGCAGAAAGATGGAATGGATCAAGTGAACACAAAAATTTGTAAGGTAAGGTTTGATCAGTGAAAAATTTGATCAGTGAGGTTTGATCAATAATCAAGTGAAAATAAGGTTTGATCAGTGAGGTTTAGGTCACCGCAAGGTCACGGCAAACACATCACAAGAAGAAACAACGTGGTTAGCACAAAATTCATAAGTTATGAAACAAACATATAAGGAAAAACTCACAAGCATGATGAACAAGCTTACTTTGGTGCCATTCGGTTGGTCGATTAGGAGAGAAAGCTCAAAGGTTGCACATGAAGGTTGTCAGAGAACTCGCAGAGATCTTGCGCAAGAAGGAAAGATCCAGACCAAACTGGAACTTGCTTGAAGAGGAGAAGAACACACAGATCTTCCCAACGAGCTTGCGCAAGTCAGGCGTGCCTCATAAAGAGCTCACAAGGGCTCGACCGGTAGGAAGCTCCAGGGACTCGGAAAAACTTCATAGGGACTCACGCAGAGAACATAACTCACAGATCACAGGGAGTAGTTTGCAGGAAGAAAAGCTTGAGCAGGAGAAACTCAGCAGCTTGAGCAGGCTCTCAAGGTGCAAATTTCGCAGGAGGAGGAAGAAGGATGGGAGTCGGCTAGGGTTGGAGATGAAGTGGTAGAGAGATTTAGGTGATTTAATGGGTTGGTGGACCGATCTACCAACCGAAGTTAATGCGGTAGATCGGATCCACTGTCCGATCCCTGGATACCTAGACCGATCAGGGAACACCCTGATCGGTCTAGCTGCGCTCTGATCGGTCCGGTGACCGATCAGGGAAGTCCTTGATCGGTCTGCGGATCGATCAGGGATCGAACAGAAAGTTCTGTGAACCTTCTGATCGGTCTGTGGACCGATCAGGAGGGTGGCTTGATCAGTCGGTGGACCGATCAGGTCCAACACAGAGCCTTTTTGTGAATTCTTCGCAGAGTAGGTTGATTGGTCTCTAGGACCGATCAGGCTAACTCCTGATCGGTCACCAGACCGATCAGGGAGGTCCCTGATCGGTCTGTTGATCGATCAGGGATCGAACAGAATGGGACAGATGTTCTATGAGCTCACTGATCGGTCTATGGACCAATCAGCCAACTCCTGATTAGTCGATGGACCGATCAGATATCAGAAACTTTCTGATACGTTTTAGAAATCATAGTTTTAGACCTCCTTTCAAATTCTGATACGATCAGATGTAAGTTTATTGATCCTGGAGGTGTTCTCTCGACTAGAATTGATCCCTTAACAAGAATCAAGAGTCCTAATGGATTTAACAAATCAATTGCTCCAACCAATTTGAAATCTTCTTCACTTAGAATATTCAACCACATGAAATCTAATTTGTGCCAAAAACAAAACTCCTAGATTTGCAGTAAACTAAAACTTGCAACATTAAAACTAATCATTCTAGGCAGTTCATAGTCCTAATTCAAATTTGTATCATCAACCCAGAACATGTTTGTATATTAAGTTTTATCAAAACTAATGCTCCCCCTATCATTTGTTTGGAGCACCCATTATCAACAATCCATGCTGATAGATGCTCCCCCACAACCAAAGCTACACAATTCGAAATATAGGGGTTTTAGGTACCCAAATTTTGGGACCTAAAGAACCTTCAGTGAATGATTTAAGCACTCATGCCTTAGTCATTTTCTTTCTAACTTTTTGAACTCTAGAATCATTTGGTGATCTAATATGAGTTCTAGACATTAATGACACAAAGGTTGGTTCTTTAGGTCGGTAACCTATACCGGCCTTGTTGTAAATTGCTCTTTATGAATTAAGGATTATGTCTAAAGTTTTGGAGCTAGTTGAAAATTTCTCAAGAATATTCTTGAGGTTTTCAACTTCTCTCTTCAAGTCCTTATTTTCATCCTCATGAATCTTAACATGCAAGTCATCAATATCATGATCCTTAGGTGTTTTCAATTGTTCTATTTCTAATTTTAAAGCCTTCACATTATTCTTAGATTTTTTAAGCATGTTTGAAAAGCAAGCTATTATTCTATAGCATTTATCTAATTCGGGAGAAATTACCCCTTCATCATCCGAAGATGATGAAGCCGCGGTTGAGGAGTCACTCGATTCGTCACTACTTTCTTCATTTGGTACCTCTAGTGCCATGAAAGCCATGTGACATGTGTTCTCCTCCTCCTTTTCCTTCTTCTTCTCCTTCCTTTGCTTTCTTCTGTCACCTGCCACAAAAGCCACACCCTTCTCCTTTGGGTTTTGGTTAGCGATCTTATGTAGTTCCATTTCACAAAATAAATCTTCTAACTTAACAATTGACAAATCCTTGGATACCTTGTAAGCATCCATCATGGATGACCACAAGGCATTCCTCGAAAAGGCTTTTAGAACATACCTCACAAGGTCGTGGTTCTCGACCTTTTCATCAATGGAGTGTAGACCGTTGAGTATCTCTTTGAAACGACCATGGATTTCACTTACCGTCTCGGACTCCTTCATGGTGAGATTTTGAAGTTGGTTGAGGAAAAGATCCCTCTTGGCTATCCTTGAGTCCTGGGAGCCTTCATGGAGTTCGATAAGCTTATTCCAAAGGTCCTTGGCGCTTGTGAAGGGACCAACTTTTTGTTGGAAATTCTAGGCCGCAAAAACCGCTTTTTGCGTTGCGGAAACCCCAGAATCTCGGCCACGGATCCGTGCGAACTTATAAAACAAATACGAGTACGAGTTTAATATCTAGATCTACACTAGATCTACGTGATAAGGTCATTACCCTTGACGCGTAGCCCTTCGCTTTCCCGCTTGTCCAAGAGGCCGCCGGATCTCGTAGAGTATCAAAGTAGACACTCCTCTATATGTATCCACGCGAACAAAAGAAGATGGATCGAAACCTTGGTGTGCTAGCACCCCTATGGGTTTCGGCCAAGAGAGGGAGAGGAAGAAGAAAAATCCGGGAGGAGAAGAAGAGCCACCAAAAAGAAACAAAACCCACCTTTTGTTCACCTTGGGTGGCCGGCCACTTAATGGCCATTAATGGCCATTAGGTGGCCGGCCATAATGGCCATTAAGTGCCATTAGGTGGCCTTCCAAATCCCCTATCAATTTGAATTCGAAATTCAAATGGGGGGGGGGGGAAAACAAGTCAAGTCTAACTTGAATTGGAACCAAGTCAAATCAAACTTGATTTGGATTTAGGTCAAGTCAAACTTGCCTTTTATGGACTTTCCATATTTAGCCAAGTCAAACTTGACTTCATTTCTTCTCCCATGTTGAGTCTAACTCGAAGTGGAACCAAGTCAAGTCAAACTTGATTTGGATTTAGGTCAAGTCAAACTTGCCTTTTATGGACTTTCCATATTTAGCCAAGTCAAACTTGACTTCAATTTTTCTCCATCTATTTGTTCTTTGCGTGTGACCCTATAGGTTCTTGTAACGTTGGCAATGCTTCTAACCTCTTAGAAACATAAGCAATGAGCGGTATCTAGCAACACATCATTGCTACCCAAGTTACAAGAATGTTGAGATCCAACATCACCTTGTGACTAATAATTGTGACTCTCACAATATATGATAATGTCCCTCTATCCATTTGATATCTAGATCGACTCAATTGAGGCATAGACCGTGTCATCCTCGAGTCAATCTATATCTTGAACTCCAAGTAGACTCACACTAATCAAATGAGTTCAATATCTCATATTGACTCACTTGGGCATGGCCATGCACTTTGTGGTCTAACTCTATCAAGAATACGATATCGCTCCCGTCATATAGGAGGGATAGATCCCATCTACATCACTCACATCCCTCTCCATAATTTGTTACATACCCAGTAATCGCCTTTATAGTCCACCCATTTACGGGTGACGTTTGACGAAGCCAAAGTACGTAACTCCTTATGTAGGAATCCATGGTGACTTCAGGTCCAAGGACTAATAGTCATACTAATAGCCACATGAGAAAGTATATGACACTCATATAACGATCCATGATACTTTCTCATGGCGGGTCATTCAGTATACATTCTCCAATGCATACCCATGTGTCAACTTGATATCTCTATATCCATGACTTTTGAGATCAAGTCATCATGTTGACCTACATGCTAGTCTCTACGTATTAACATTGTCCCTGAATGTTAATACTCGACTAGGAATAATTTAGAGTAGTGTTCTCCATATCATCTCACTATCGATTCAACCAATCGATTGATATAGATAAGAACTTTCTACTCAAGGACATTATTATACTTAGCTAATTGGCACAAATACACGTAAGTATAATAACCATAAAACATGCCTTTATTTATACATAGGAATATGATACAAATTAGTCCATACAATCATTACATGATCGGCTCTAGGGCTCTCACCAACAATCTCCCACTAGCACTAGTGCCAATCACTGTAGTATCTAATACCCAATGATCTAGTGTGACCATCATGCTTTGTCTGTGCCAAAGCCTTGGTCAGGGGATCTGCGACATTCGCCTCTGTGGGTACTCTGCATATCTTCACATCTCCTCTATCGATGATCTCTCGAATGAGATGGAAGCGCCGTAGTATATGTTTGGTCCGCTGGTGTGAGCGAGGTTCCTTAGCCTGCGCAATAGCTCCATTATTGTCACAATAGAGCTCTATGGGATCTGCAATGCTAGGAACCACCCCAAGCTCTGCAACGAACTTGCGGATCCAAACTGCCTCCTTTGCTGCCTCTGATGCAGCAATATACTCAGCCTCTGTTGTAGAATCAGCAACTGTGTCCTGCTTCGAACTCTTCCAGCTCACAGCGCCGCCATTTAGACAAAACACGAACCCTGATTGCGATCTATAATCATCCTGGTCGGTCTGGAAGCTAGCATCACTGTAACCCTTTACAGTTAGCTCCTCATTGCCCCCATATATCAAGAAATATTCTTTAGTCCTTCTCAAGTACTTAAGAATATTCTTGACCGCTATCCAGTGACGCTCACCTGGATCTGACTGGTATCTGCTCGTCATACTTAAAGCATACGAGACATCAGGACGAGTACATAGCATGGCGTACATGATAGATCCTATGGCCGAGGCATAAGGGATCTTATCCATGCGGTCTCTCTCCTCTCTAGAAGAGGGACTTTGAGTCTTCGAAAGACTCATACCATGTGACATAGGCAGAAATCCTTTCTTGGAATTCTGCATGGCAAACCGAAGTAAGACCTTGTCAATGTATGTACTCTGACTTAGGCCAAGCAATCTCTTAGATCTATCTCTATAGATCTTGATGCCTAAAATACAGGCTGCTTCACCTAAGTCCTTCATTGAGAAACAATTCCCCAGCCAAGTCTTCACAGACTGAAGCATAGGAATATCATTCCCAATGAGTAGTATGTCATCCACATACAATATGAGGAAAACTACTATGTTTCCTTCAACCCTCTTGTAGACACAGGGTTCATCTTCATTCTTGATGAAACCAAACTGTTTGATTGCATCATCGAATCGAAGATTCCAGCTCCGAGAAGCTTGCTTTAGTCCATAAATGGACCTTTGCAGCTTGCATACTCTGCCAGTATGCTTTGGATCTACAAAACCCTCAGGTTGTGTCATGTACACATCCTCGAGTAGGTTCCCATTCAGGAACGCGGTTTTGACATCCATCTGCCAGATCTCATAATCGTGGTATGCTGCAATAGCAAGCATGATCCGAATGGACTTGAACATCGCTACTGGAGAAAAGGTTTCATCATAGTCAATACCATGAATTTGTTTGAAACCCTTTGCTACCAGTCTACCCTTATAGGTATGCGTAAGTCCTCCCATGTCAGTCTTTCTCTTAAAGACCCACTTACACCCAATGGGTTTTACCCCTTCAGGTGGATCAACCAAGGTCCAAACTTGGTTGGTGTACATGGAATCCATCTCGGATCTCATGGCCTCAAGCCATTTCTCAGAGTCTGGGCTCATCACAGCTTCCTGATAGGTTGTAGGCTCATTCTCAATGAGCACAACGTCATTGTCATCAGACAAGAGAAATGAATATCTCTCAGGCTGATGACGTACCCTACCAGACCTGCGAAGAGGTAGGTCTACTTGAACAGGATGTTGTTCCATAACTCCTTGTGTAACAATCTCATGATCCACAACACTTTGTGGTTCCTGTTCAACCTCCATCAAGGCCTCAGTGCTTTGGTCCATATCTTGAAGTTCTTCAAGATCGAACGTACTCCCACTAGTTTTTCTAGAAACAAAGTCCCTTTCTAGAAAAACCCCAGTCTTCGCCACAAACACTTTGTGCTGACTGGGAATGTAGAAGTAATATCCCTTCGTTTCCTTGGGATATCCTACAAAATAGCACTTATCAGATTTGGGTCCCAGTTTGTCTGAGACTTGACGTCGAACGTAAGCCTCACAACCCCAAATCCTCATAAAAGACATCTGGGGACTCTTCCCAGTCCATATCTGATATGGTGTCTTTACTACAGCCTTTGATGGAACACGGTTAAGAGTGAAGGCTGCCGTGTCCAGAGCATATCCCCAAAAGGATATAGGAAGATCTGTGTGACTCATCATGGATCGCACCATATCTAATAGGGTACGATTCCTCCTTTCGGACACACCATTCCATTGTGGTGTTCCAGGAGGAGTGAGTTGGGACAGAATCCCACACTCAGCTAGATAGTCACGGAACTCATGGCTGAGGTATTCTCCACCTCGATCTGATCGAAGTATTTTAATACTCTTGCCAAGCTGGTTTTGTACTTCATTCTTGAATTCTTTGAACTTTTCAAAGGATTCTGACTTATGTGTCATCAAGTACACATAACCATATCTACTGAAATCATCAGTAAATGTAATGAAGTACCTATAACCACCTCTGGCAGCAACATTGAAAGGGCCACATACATCGGTATGTATAAGACCTAACAAATCGGTTGCTCTTTCGCTGTGTCCACTGAATGGAGTCTTGGTCATCTTGCCAAGAAGGCAAGACTCGCATGTCTCAAATGATTCAAAATCAAATGAGTCCAGCAAACCATCTCTATGGAGCTGGGATAGGCGACTCTCATTTATATGGCCTAAGCGACAGTGCCAGATATAGGTTTGGTTCAAGTCATTAGACTTGAGCCTTTTGGTATTTATGTTATAGATAGGATTTTCTAAGTCTAGAAGGTAGAGTCCGTTCATCAGAGGTGCACTACAATAGAACATATCATTTAAATAAACTGAACAACATTTGTTCTTTATTACAAACGAAAATCCTTTCTTGTCTAAACAAGAAACAGAAACTATGTTCTTAGTAAGAGCAGGCACATAATAACAATCATCTAACTCTAGTACAAGCCCAGAGGGCAGAGATAGCATATAAACTCCTGTAGCAACAGCAGCAACTCTTGCTCCATTGCCAACTCGTAAGTCCACCTCGCCCTTTGTCAATGTCCTGCTATTTCTCAGCGCCTGCACATTAGTACAAATGTGAGAAGCACATCCGGTATCTAATACCCATGATGTAGAAATAGACAAATTGACTTCTATAACATGAATACCTGAAGTAGAAGTCTGACTTCTCTTCTTCTGGAGATCTTCCATATATTTCTTGCAGTTCCGCTTCCAGTGTCCGGTCTCACCGCAGTGGAAGCAGGTAGCATCCTTGGCAACCCCTCCTTTGGGTTTCAGTGCTTTGCCCTTGCCCTTACCCTTGGCTTGAGACTTTCCCTTGCCTTTGGGCTTGCCCTTACCTTTGTCCTTCTGCACCATCAAAATGGGTTTGGCCTTCTTAAGATTGAGCTCAGCGTTCTCAACATGCTGAGCATCTCAGGCAGGGGCTTGTCAATTTCGTTCATGTTCCAGTTCATGACAAATTGACTATAACTTTCGGGAAGGGACTGCAAGATCAAGTCTGTGGCCAGCTCTTGGCCCAGTGGGAATCCCAATCTCTGCAGATTCTCTATGTACCCAATCATCTTGAGTACATAGGGACCTACGGGAGTCCCTTCTTGCATCTTGCACTGAAACAGTGCCTTAGAGATCTCAAATCTCTCGTGCCTTGCTTGTCCTTGATACAGTTGACGCAGATGCTCAACCATATCGAAAGCATCCATTAACTCATGTTGCTTCTGAAGCTCAGAGTTCATGGTTGCGAGCATAAGACATGACACATCTAATGCGTCATCTTGATGCTTCTTGTGAGCATCACGGTCAGCTCGCGTGGCACTGGCAGGAGGTGCCTCGGGAATAGGCTGCTCCAGAACGTACAGTTTACGTTCTTGCTTGAGAACTATTCTCAAGTTCCTGTACCAGTCCAGGAAGTTTGCTCCATTGAGCTTGTCCTTCTCAAGGACAGATCGCAGAGAGAGAGTGTTCGCGTTTGTCGACATGGCAATCTACAACAATAAAAATGCAGAAAATATAAATAACATATTCCAACTATCATTTAATTAGGCCTTTAATTAAATGATTCTCCCACTGAATTATAGAAAGATTTGTAGAATCAAGTCATAGATGTGGTCAAACCACACTATAAGATTCTATCTAAATTAACTATAACATAGTGGGACAAGATCCACATCATACTAAGCCTTGAGTTAGCTTTGGCTAAATCGCCCAAGACTTAGTACGATCGGTAGGTAATAATTTACCGATTACATCTCTATGCAACTCTTGTTTATAGGATTAAAATTTACATTTACATAAAAACTTGAGTTAGCTTTGGCTAAATCGCCCAAGTTTTAATATAAATGCGATTTTTATCCTACCTTTCCAACGATTGGAATATGCCTATAGTTAGACTCGATCCAACCGAGTTAACTAGTTTTACTCAATCTGATTGAGTTTGTTCTCACCCAAGCCGTGATAGGCGGGACCAAGATTGTCCCTCCGTACCCTACCAAGATTAAATGTGTTGCTCTGCTTTGGCAGATTCAACAACAACAAATGATCGAGGTAGTGATAGGTATCAAAACTTGGTAGGCATTTTCGAGAATGAGTTGATTTGAATTAGATCGAATCTAATCGCAAGAGAGAGGGTGTATCATATACACAAGGCTCTAATTATTTTACTCTAGCATGCATCACATACAAGCAAATAATAAAATAATTTAATTTGTGATTGGATCATGGCCCTACTACGATCTTCTCAAGCCAATGAGAAGATCGGACGGTCAACCTAGGGTTTCGCTTCTCCAAGCTTCTCCTTTGACCGCCACGTGTCGTCGGCTCCCTCCATAACTCCGTCTTCGGATGGACCCCCCACCGTCTTCATTTTGTACATTACAAAAAAATAATAAAATACAGAAATAAAATAAAAGAAGCCGACTCGCAGGTCGCATCCACTATACAACACGCACAATCACAAAAACGGTACGCAGACCGTAATATGAATTACAACACATTCCAATCACATTGGGTTTTTATTGGGCCATGATCATCACAAATGCATACATAATTCCTAATTATGTATTTTAAATAAATTTCTATAATTTTTCTACAATTTTACAATATTATGAGTTACACTTCCGTAACGGTCCCGCTACGCGATTTTCGGGCACGATTTCGGGACAATGCCCCTCGCGGGGTTAGGGGCCGCGCCCCTACTCGCGAAATGAATTTCACGAGTGTCCCAAAATCATCTTACAGCAACTTAAGCCGCTGTCCCGAAAGATTATAGCGAGATCTTTCCGTTTCGGAAAGTTTTTCTCGATCGGTGAAGCCTACAAGTGTCCGAACACTTGTTGCTTCAACTTCATGAGAAAAATACCCATAAATACTATAAATTTCGAAAAATCACAGAATATTATTTTTCTGTAAAATTTTGTATCTAATACAAAAAAAAAACAAATTTAAACTCGTACAAGGTTCGCACGTGGCTCTGATACCACTGTTGGAAATTCTAGGCCGCAAAAACCGCTTTTTGCGTTGCGGAAACCCCAGAATCTCGGCCACGGATCCGTGCGAACTTATAAAACAAATACGAGTATGAGTTTAATATCTAGATCTACACTAGATCTACGTGATAAGGTCATTACCCTTGACGCGTAGCCCTTCGCTTTCCCGCTTGTCCAAGAGGCCGCCGGATCTCGTAGAGTATCAAAGTAGACACTCCTCTATATGTATCCACGCGAACAAAAGAAGATGGATCGAAACCTTGGTGTGCTAGCACCCCTATGGGTTTCGGCCAAGAGAGGGAGAGGAAGAAGAAAAATCCGGGAGGAGAAGAAGAGCCACCAAAAGAAACAAAACCCACCTTTTGTTCACCTTGGGTGGCCGGCCACTTAATGGCCATTAATGGCCATTAGGTGGCCGGCCATAATGGCCATTAAGTGCCATTAGGTGGCCTTCCAAATCCCCTATCAATTTGAATTCGAAATTCAAATGGGGGGGGAAAACCAAGTCAAGTCTAACTTGAATTGGAACCAAGTCAAATCAAACTTGATTTGGATTTAGGTCAAGTCAAACTTGCCTTTTATGGACTTTCCATATTTAGCCAAGTCAAACTTGACTTCATTTCTTCTCCCATGTTGAGTCTAACTCGAAGTGGAACCAAGTCAAGTCAAACTTGATTTGGATTTAGGTCAAGTCAAACTTGCCTTTTATGGACTTTCCATATTTAGCCAAGTCAAACTTGACTTCAATTTTTCTCCATCTATTTGTTCTTTGCGTGTGACCCTATAGGTTCTTGTAACGTTGGCAATGCTTCTAACCTCTTAGAAACATAAGCAATGAGCGGTATCTAGCAACACATCATTGCTACCCAAGTTACAAGAATGTTGAGATCCAACATCACCTTGTGACTAATAATTGTGACTCTCACAATATATGATAATGTCCCTCTATCCATTTGATATCTAGATCGACTCAATTGAGGCATAGACCGTGTCATCCTCGAGTCAATCTATATCTTGAACTCTAAGTAGACTCACACTAATCAAATGAGTTCAATATCTCATATTGACTCACTTGGGCATGGCCATGCACTTTGTGGTCTAACTCTATCAAGAATACGATATCGCTCCCGTCATATAGGAGGGATAGATCCCATCTACATCACTCACATCCCTCTCCATAATTTGTTACATACCCAGTAATCGCCTTTATAGTCCACCCATTTACGGGTGACGTTTGACGAAGCCAAAGTACGTAACTCCTTATGTAGGAATCCATGGTGACTTCAGGTCCAAGGACTAATAGTCATACTAATAGCCACATGAGAAAGTATATGACACTCATATAACGATCCATGATACTTTCTCATGGCGGGTCATTCAGTATACATTCTCCAATGCATACCCATGTGTCAACTTGATATCTCTATATCCATGACTTTTGAGATCAAGTCATCATGTTGACCTACATGCTAGTCTCTACGTATTAACATTGTCCCTGAATGTTAATACTCGACTAGGAATAATTTAGAGTAGTGTTCTCCATATCATCTCACTATCGATTCAACCAATCGATTGATATAGATAAGAACTTTTTACTCAAGGACATTATTATACTTAGCTAATTGGCACAAATACACGTAAGTATAATAACCATAAAACATGCCTTTATTTATACATAGGAATATGATACAAATTAGTCCATACAATCATTACATGATCGGCTATAGGGCTCTCACCAACACTTTTATCAATTGGTCCTTGGTCATCCCGCACTGTAAGGTGACCACCGCTTTCGCATCGGCTTCTCCCTTGCGAGTTTGCTCAGCCGACCATCTTGAGGAGGCAAGCTCCTTTCCCTCAGCGTCTTTCGGAGGGGTGAACCCCTCCTTTACCGAGAACCACATACCTATGTCCGTCTTGAGATAATACTCCATGCGTGATCTCCAATACTGAAAATCTGCCCCATCGAAGAAGGGAGGTCGGTTGGTGCTGAATCCTTCTCTCAAAGCCATCGTTGTTGCAAGCTCTCGGGTGTTAGTCCATTTGAACAGTGCCCCAAGCTTTGATACCACTTGTTGGTGCTTGGATGGCTAGAGAGAGGGGGGGGTGAATGTAGCCAGACACAAACTTTTGGTTCTTTTGAACTTTCTGCACTTAAGGATTAGTAGCAGAAGAATACAAGAAGAAATGCTGAAATAGAAATGGAGAAACTAAACACAAACTCAAGATGCTAACAAGGATGATTTACAAGGTTCGGGGATAACTTGCCCCTACTCCTTGGCGTGCCCGTAAGGTGGGCGATCGCTTGATCGTCGGCAGATCAAGCCCCGAAAATCCGGATAATCGAAACCTTCTTCTTGGTGGAGAAATCTCTCCACAACAAGTCTCAACAGAATGATATGAAATACATCACAGAGACAAAGAAAGCTTACAGATCGCGAAGGAGAAGGTTTACAAAGCACAACTCACAACACAGCAAGATCCTGGCAAGAGCCTTCACTCAGCTCTTCCTTCTCGCGATGTCTGCTTGCTGATCGACTCGCAAACTTCTCCACTGCCTCAAAGCTCTCAAGATGCAAAGTATCAGAGTGTTGGAGTTTCAAAGAAATCAGAGTGTTGCTCAAGTGATCAGTGTCTCTACCTGAGGCTTCTTCGCTACCCAGCTCTTAAGCCTCTGCCAATCGCCAGGTCAGAAGTCGTGCCTCTGCAGCTTACCAGCTGCTCACCAGCTCATCTACAACAACCTCAGCTACTCTTGACCACTTCTGGACTCTCTGAACCCTCTTCAGCCGAGCCCAGGTCAGTTCGTCAGCTTCCCAGCCGTTGCCAGCCGCGCCTGTTGTAACATGAGAAGAGAAAACAACCAAACCTGATCAAGGGAAAGTCCCCAGTTGACCCTTCTCCATTGTTTGAATCATCCCTGCATTACCTACACGCTTAGCAGATGCTTAGCAAATGAAATCAAATGTGAATTAGAGGGATAGCAGAGAAAATAGTAGTTATCAAAACGCGATCAGAAGTCTGACAGCGGATTTGAATTAAAGATATCAGCTATTGATCGGTCCACAGACCGATCAGAGAAGACCTTGATCGATCATGTCACCTCCTGATCGATCTAGTGTCTCCTTGATCAGTCACATTGACCAATCAGGGATCGTGGATTGGTCACACTGACCGATCCATCAAGTTACTGGCTAGAAATCGCAGGTTCTCACTACCTAAAGCCCCTGATCGGTCACCTGACCAATCTGGGTGTGACCTGATCGGTCTGGTGACCGATTAGGTCACTTCCTAAACGATCAGGAGCTACCTTGATCGGTCAGGAGCCATCCTGATAGGTCAATCCACGATCCTTGATCGGTCAGACAGACCGATCTGGTTGTCCATGATCGGTCACACTGACTGATCAAGCTCTTCTCCAAACGCCTACAATCTCTTCTCTGATCGACATAGCACAAGCAAGCGAAGGAGAAACATTTACAAAGCACAACTCACAACACAGCAAGATCCTGGCAAGAGCCTTCACTCAGCTCTTCCTTCTCGCGGTGTTTGCTTGCTGATCGACTCACAAACATCTCCACTGCCTCAAAGCTCTCAAGATGCAAAGTATCAGAGTGTTGGCATTTCAATGAAATCAGAGTGTTTCTCAAGTGATCAGTGTCTCTACCTGAGGCTTCTTCGCTACCCAGCTCTTAAGCCTCTGCCGATCGATAGGTTACAAGACGCGCCTCTGCAGTTTACCAGCTGCTCACCAGCTCGTCTACAACAACCTCAGCTACTCCTGACCTCTTCTGGACTCTGTGAACCCTCTTCAACCAAGCCCAGGTCAGTTTGTCAGTTTCCCAGCTGTTGCCAGTCGCGCCCGTTGTAACCTGAGAAGAGAAAACAGCCAAACCTGATCAAGGGAAAGTCCCCAGTTGACCCTCCTCCATTGTTTGGATCATCCCTGCATTACCTGCACACTTAGCAGACGCTTAGCAAATGAAATCAAACGTGAATTAGAGAGATAGCAGAAAAAATAGTAGTTATCAGAACACGATCAGAAGTCTGACAGCGGATTTGAATTAAAGTTATCAACTACTGATCGGTCCATAGACCGATCAGAGAAGACCCTGATCGATCAGGTCACCTCCTGATCGATCCAGTGTCTCCCTGATCTGTCACACTGACCGATCAGGGATCGTGGATCGGTCACATTGACCGATCCATAAAGTTACTGGCTAGAACCCGCAGGTTCTCACTACCAGAAGCCCCTGATCGGTCACCTGACCGATCAGGGTATGACCTGATCGGTCTGGTGACCGATCAGGGTGTGACCTGATCGGTCTGGTGACCGATCAGGTCACTTCCTGACTGATCAGGAGCCATCCTGATCGGTCAGGAGATCAATCTGTGATCCTTGATCGGTCAGACAGACCGATCAGGTTGTCCTTGAGCGGTCACACTTACCGATCAAGCTCTTCTCCAGATGCCTACAATCTCTTCTCTGATCGTTCACTAGAGCGATCAGAAGCCAAACAGAAACCTTTCTGTTCTCTCCCTGATCGTTCACCAGAACGATCAGACTTTCCTGGATCGGTCACCTGACCGATCCACAACTAGTGCCAACTCCCTGATCGAACTCCAGATCGATCCAGCTCCGATCACTTCAACCCTAAGTCCAGAGAACGGGCTCCCTAGCCTTATCTGACTCATGCTCAGACCCCCGGACCAAGACTCCATGCCCAACATCACTTATCGAGACTCCATTCAACCTAGCTTCACTCACTAGGACCTGGCTTCACTCACCAGGGTTTCGGTCACCTAGCTTCACTCGCTAGGTCCCGGCTTCACTCACCGGGATTTCCGTCAGCTAGCTTCACTCGCTAGGACCCAGCTTCACTCACCGGGGTTTCCGTCACCTGGCATCACTCACCAGGACTCAGCTTCACTCACCGGGATTTTCATCACCTGGCATCACTCACCAGGACCCGACTTCACTCACCGGGATTTCCGTCACCTGGCTTCACTCACCAGGACCCGGCTTCACTCACCGGGATTTTCATCACCTGGATTCACTCACCAGGACCCGACTTCACTCATCGGGATTTCCGTCACCTGACTTCACTCATGAAGACCCGACTTCACTCACTAGGACCCGACATCACTCACCGGGGTTTCAACCACCTGACTTCACTCATTGGGACCCGGCTTCACTCACCGGGGTTTCCGTAACCTGGCTTCACTCACCGGGAGTCATACCAAGTCCCTGACCAGTGCTTAAACTAGACTCATCTCATTAACCTAAACATAAATTGGTGACAACACCAAAACAACAATCAGGGTCAGACTGCATCAACAGTTTACATTCAACAACTTATTGGATATGTGGTTAAGGGACCTGAAGACAAGGTATTGAAGCTAAAAAAGGCACTTTATGGTCTTAAACAAGCAGCAAGAGCTTGGAACAGTCGAATTGATTATAAGTATTTGCAAGAAAATGGTTTCTTGAGATGCCCCATGAGTATACACTCTATATGAAAGAAGAAGGTTAGGATATCTTACTTGTTTGCATTTATGTGGTTGATCTCATATTTACAGAAAATAATCAAAAAATGATTGAAGTATTCAAGATTACCATGAGTCATGAATTTGAGATGACTGTCATGTGACTCATGACCATAGTTTGCAGAATCGCGATCCTGGATCGTAGGATCGTACGATCCTACGATCCTACGCCAGAAAATGATCCAGAATCGTGCAGAATCATTTTTCGTAGCAGGATCGCAGCATGATCGGTAGGATCGGACAGAATCGGACAGAATCGTATAGGATCGGACAGAATCGGAGCAGAATCGGAACAGGATCGGTGAAAGCTTCAAGAGGTCATAATTTTTGGCTCGGATTGAACCACGTGACCTATAATATATCAAATTGAAACTCGTTCAAAGATCTACAGGTTAGTTTTAAGATTGAATCCCAAAAAATATTATTTAAAGTCTTTTCAGAAGCTCAGAAGATTATTAGTCTTTTTTATTATTATTTTTTTATCTTTTACAGAGTTAGTGTTAGGGTTTTAAGATTATTTAAACATCTATTTAATTATTTTTAGTTAGTTTTTGATTAATAATATTATGTTATATCTTTTTCCTAAGGGTTTTAAGATTATTTAAACATCTATTTAATTATTTTTAGTTAGGTTTTGATTAATAATATTATGTTATATCTTTTTCCTAAAATGATACGTTTTTAGATGTCTATTATCTAATATGTTGACAATTAAATTGGATCATCTTGTAATCAATAGAATATTCTTGAAGTTGAACGTGATTATTATCATTATAGTGTTAATAAAAATTGTATATTCTTTCATTTTAAGGGTTTTTGGTAGGATCGTACGATTTTACGATCCGATCCTGACCGATCCGATCCTAACCCCAAATCGATCCTGTGTAGGATCGCGATTCTACGAACATTGCTCATGACTTAATTCTTGGGAATCCAAGTAAAGCAAATGGAGGATGAAACTCTATTTCACAAGATAGTTATGTAAGTACCCTAGGCTGATTTTGATGTGGTCAACCAATTTAATGTAATGACCCGGAAAATTTTCTCAATATTTTCTTTAAACTATTGATCATGTCTAGATAGTTTTTCGAGGAATCTAAAAATACTAGTATGAACCTTAGCATAATTATCTAGGATTTTCCCATATAAATTAAGAAGGTAAGTACTAATGAGCCTTACATGTGTTTTTCTAGTACCATGGTTATTAGGGGATTTTAGGTAGAATTTTGATATAAATAGAAATGTATTTCAATTAGGAATATTAGCATAGTTATGGGTGGACCTTAGGGGGGCATTGCCGAAAATAATAATAAAAAAAAAGAAAATAAAATAAAAATAAAGTGCATGCACCAAGGATTGAACCTTGGACCTGGTGTACCACCATGCATGTACTAACCAATTCACCTAGCAAGGGAGTGCTAGTGGAAAAGGGAAGGGATGTTAGTTGAGGCTAAAGGAAGTGAAGAGTCATTGCATCATGTCTCTTCACTTGCCTCCTTCATCTAGTATATAAGAGAGGGGAATGGAAGAGACAACTTAGTACTTAAGCATTTGTCTCTTCTTCCACCAAAAAAACTCCTTCTTCCTTCTTCTTTCTCCTCGTAGCCGAAACCTACAAAGTGGGTTATCCCTTGGAAAAGTTTCACAAAGAGACCTCTTCTTCAAGATCTAAGGGTTTTCTACAAGGCTACAAGGGCTAGGGGTAGTCTAAGGTCAAGGAAGTTTTCTTTTGGCTTCTCTATTCAAGGTGATAATCAAGATAACCCAAGGTAAGACCCCCTCACCTGTGATATAATTGTTTCTCTGATGTCTATCAAGATTTAGACTTTTGTTTAAGATCTAAGTTGAGAAAACCATGAGGTAGGGCCCTTAAGGTTTCGGCCAAGGCTTCATATTGGGCTTAGGGATGATGTAAACTCTCTTTTGTGCACCTCAATATTTTATTATGATAAGTAAGGTATAGATTATGATTTAGGGAAAGTTTATGGCACCCTAAAGTCCTCTAGGGTTTCGGTCCATATCAACATGTCATGGATACGATGATATCTAACCCTTCAAGCATGTTTAGTATGTTCTCCTATGATTTAATGGATCTTAATTGTGACTGATAGGAATTTTTCCATGTGCTTGTGACCCTCTAGGGTTTCGGCCAAGGTCCCAATGTAGGGCTAGGACTTAGGGTTAGCTCCAATTATGGGGCTTAATGGCTCCCTATGGCTTTGTATGTAATGTATGAGTTTTCTTTTACTCATGGAACCTTTCATATTGATTTAAATGATAGAGCCTCATCCTATGGAACTTTCGGCCAACTCCAAGTTTTAGGGTTTGGGTTGGGTTAAGGTCTCAAGAATACTCGTTTATAGGTTACTATGATGTATGTACATGTTTAAGCATGTTGTAAGAATTTTTATGTCACCTAAAAACCCTAGCTTCATGTGTTATGTATCATGACTTGTATGTTTAGGTTATGTGCTATGTTTAATCATGAATGTTTTAAATCTTATCCCATGAACCTAGGTAGTATGTATCATGTCCATATGAATCCTACCCATGCATGCTTTATGATAGATACCATGATCAGGTATGCTATGTAATAAGTATCATGTATGAAAAGATCTATGTATGTATACCCTATGTACCATGATCATGCATGCCTTATGAATTAAGATGCTGATTATGTATGTATGCCATGTTTTATGAATGAAGATGATGAATGAAAATGATATTCATGGCTCTAAGTCATAATGATGTATGCATGACATACCTTATGAATGAAGATGATGAATGATGATGATGTTCATGCCTTTAAGACATAATGATGTTAAGTATGAATGATGAAATGTTAAGTATGTTTATGTCATGCTAAGGGATGGGCACCTTAAGAACGCCTCGGTTCTGGACTACCGTAGCTGTCCACGGTTCTGGAACTACCGTAGCTGTTCCTATTCTTATGTCATGTTTCATGAAACAAGATTATGTTATGCTATGTATGTTCTATGAATGATGAAGCATGTGAAGTATTTTATTTTTTAAGAATGGGCTTGTCCCGGACCGAAGTAAGGGTCCAAGGGATGGGCACCTTAAGAACGCCTCGGTTCTGGACTACCGAAGCTGTCCACGGTTCTGGGACTACCGTAGCTGTCCACGGTTCTGGGACTACCGTAGCTGTCCAACAGGGATAGGCACCTTAAGAACGCCTCGGTTTTTGGAACTGCCGTAGCTGTTCCTACCCTAATAGGTCGAGACTAGCTACCTCGTATTTACTTAGGGATGCGCGCATATGATGTATAAATGTGGTACAAGCCGGGGACCCCCATAATGTTATGATTATGTTTAAGTATTTATAATTATGGTTTTCAAATTAAGCATCCTTATGATATATGCATTTGACTCATGCATCCATACATGTTATGCATTACGCCATGATAAGTATGTTTATATTTATGTTTATGTTAAGAATGATGCCATGATAAGTATGTTTATGTTTATGTTCATGTTAAGAATGATGTCATGATAAGTATGTTTATGTTTATGTTCATGTTAAGAATGATGCCATGATATGTATGTTTATGTTTATGTTCATGTTAAGAATGATGTCATGATAAGTATGTTTATGTTTATGTTCATGTTAAGAATGATGCCATGATAAGTATGTTTATGTTTATGTTCATGTTAAGAATGATGCCATGATAAATATGTTTATGTTTATGTTCATGTTAAGAATGATGCCATGATAAGTATGTTTATGTTTATGTTCATGTTAAGAATGATGTCATGATAAATATGTTTATGTTTATGTTCATGTTAAGAATGATGCCATGATAAGTATGTTTATGTTTATGTTTAGGTTAAGAATGATGCCATGATAAGTATGTTTATGTTTATGTTCATGTCAAGAATTATGCCATGATAAGTATGGTTTAAGCATTATTTTTATGTTTATGTGACGTATGGATTTTCGTGAGTAGGAAAGGGTCTTACTAAGCCTATGTGCTTATAGTCTTATTTTTCTTATACCGCAGATCAAGCAAGAGGTTACTAAGGGAAGCAGCAGGAGGGGCAAGGGCATGTGTGTGGCAGTGACATGGCAAAGGATTCTTCTATTTACACTTATCGCATGTCTTGTGTTTGAAATGCCTCCTTTGGTTCTATGCTATACTTATGATAGTTATGCCTAAGAAGTAACTTACTACCTATGATGCTTATAGATAAGTTACTTGCTACTTATGGTGCTTATGAATAAGTTATGGAATGTTTATATCATGATGCTATGTATGCCAGTAATATCCTAAGTTACAATGTCACCATGTTCATGAATGATAATTTAGGCATATATATATGATTCATGTAGTAGTTGCATGGTTAAACGCATGTGTTTAAGAAAAAAAAAATTTACTCCGCTGCATTAAGATAATCATATGCGTACATGTATGTTAGCGTAACGCCGTTTTCTCGCCACACCATAAGGTGTGGGAAAAAGGCGGGCGTTACATGAATGGTCCCACCCGGTTCAACTCTTCTTTGGTTAGGCTGCATTGGAGTGTTTGAGTCGCTTTAGCATCAGCCTCGATCTTTCTTTTCAGTGCGATATCCAATTCGGTGTATGATTGTGGCACTCCTTCAGCATTTTTCAAGATTTCCAGTCCAGATTGGATAATTATCCACATATCCACCTGAGTTTTCAGGTGGACTTCTATCCGACTCTTCCAGTAGGAGAAATCCACCCCACTGAAGAGTGGTGGTCTGGCTGTACTGAACCCTTCTTGCATGGCCATTTAGAGATTCTCTGAAATAAAATTAAAAAAACTGTCGCAAGACTTGGTCTTCGATTAGCAGTGCGGGAAGAAGATATATGTATATATATAAAAATTATCGAGTGGTGTTGCACCAACCTCAATTAAGGATAAAAATTCGATCGAAAAAAAATTTAAAATTTCGAAAAAAAATCAAAAAACTCCCAAATTGGTGGTTGCACCAAATTTGAGATTCCCTGCTCTGATACCACTTGTTGGATAGAGAAAACACGATAGAGGGGGGTGAATATTGTGAAAGCATTTCGGATTAGAAAAGAGAATACGCAGCGGAAATTTAACTCAAAACACACGGAACACAAGTATTTTTACTTGGTTCGGAGTCGCAGTCGGCTCCTACTCCAAGGCCCACGGTCCTTGACCGTTTACTGCCGGCAATTCTATAATGGCGCAAAGATTTACAAAGATTGTTACAATAGTAGTGTAATAAAGAAAATTATACTCTTCGTTACCGACGCCCGGTGTGGATCGTACTTCGGAGCATAGGGTCATCGTCGGCGCTAGAATCTCGAGATCGGAGGTTTCCGGAGCAGAGCGCTTGAACGAAGAGCGTAGAGGCGTTGGAAAATTGATATGTTGAAGACATGGGGTCGAGCCCCTTTTATAGCACTCCTGGGGGCGCCCTGGACGCTGGGGGCGCCTAACATGTGCCTTCGGATCCGAGAAATCTTATCTGAAGCTCGGTCAGCGCTTATCCCTCCAGAATCGGCCTCGGAGCTGACGGCGACGCTTGGGACACTGGGGGCGCCTGCGGTTGACTTGGTCTGCTTGGCTTCGCGGCTGAGTTTGCTTCGATCATAACTTGGCTTGGACCCAGGGCGCCCGGGACATATATGGCGCCCGGGACCATCAGGGCGCCTGGCCCAGTATGCTTTCGAAGTGATTCTTGCTCAACTGGTCGTTTGGCTTTGACCTTGGGCGCCCCGGACCTCCCGGGCACCTAGCCCAGCTGCTGCCCCTTTCCTTTGAGGCGTTCTGAGCTGTAGAAACTCATTCCTTTGGTCACTGCATCCATGGTTAGTTCCACAACAAACAAGCCAAGAATGTTAGTTAGTTTTTCACAGCCGTAGCTGTCTTGGTTCTGACTTCGGGTCACTCAAATGAAACCCTAGGTCGAACCGACGCCTACTGTTCCCTCGACGGGGAATACGTCCTCACCTACTCCTCTCAGGAGAGTTTACCTTTGGCCAACCGGCTCCTCCGGTTAGACTTTTGCCCAGCAGTCCTTTGCCATCCCAGCAGCCCTTCGCCAGGTGCCTAGCAGTCCTTCGCCAGGACTTCGTTCTGTACACTCAGTGAGCACATTAGATCACAATAACATCTTAACTTTTGAACCCTTTGCCAATATCAAAACCCAGGTTCGACTTAGGTGCTGCCTGCACCAACATGGACAACCATACCCTTATATCTTATAACACTCTGTCATTGTTGCCAATGAGCTATAAGATGTGTATATTGAAAGACATAAATTTCTTTATATGAACATCTTTATTATGAAAAGAGAATCACAACTACACTAGGTGCCTGTTTACATTAGTACATGCATGAAGTCTAATTACTTTGCATTGTAGATAACATAGTGTGTGGTGTTATACAGAAGATCATGTTATTAGTTCCTTGCTTACTATAACTAAGAGACTCACAACCGAGATGGAATTGGACAACCCAACAAAATGGTTGTAGTGTAATTAGGTGTGGTAGGTCTTGACCATAGAATTACACTAGTGTGCTTTGAATACATTAAGTAGGACCAAAACCTGAGGTTATCCAATTTGTACTGACTCGATAATTGGATAGGAACTCAAGATTATATTATGGAGTATGATCCCTTAATCCCGATATAATAACGAGCATATATTATTAACTATTATTTCTTTGATTTACCAAAGGGCGAGATCTATTCTGTTAGATCGATAGGCTCGATAAATTGGGAGATAATATTAATAATATGATGAGTTGTTGATTATTGACGGAATCGTGTCCTGGTGAGTCAGGTTGATGATGCCCACTTGATGAGCTCGAAAGGTTCATCATGTTAAACCCTGCAGGTGGATTTGATCTGGAATGATGATAAGGTCGAGTGATACTAGTCAAGGACTTAGAGGTTAATTAATTTGAATTGTTAGTAATTTAAATTAATTAATAGGCATTCGAGATCATAAATACGGGGGATGGATGACTCGTAATATGTGGAGCCCATATGAAAATATGGGGGTTGGTGAGGATGTTCAATTAATATCCTTTAGTGGAATGGATCTTAATTAATGGACCGGGATTATATCCATTGGTGGGCCAAGATCCAACTCCTCCTCTTGGTCCCTACCTTAGCCCTATATATATCCTATGAAGTCATCAATAAACGATTGGATTAAGCCTCTTATTATTCTTCTCTTTCTCCTCTCTCTCTCTCTCCTAGGTCAAGGAGTGGTCGGCGGGTGTGGAAGGGAGAAACTCATCCTTCTCCTCTCCTTCCTCTTTTCCCTCTGCTTCAGGCATGGCACAAGGATAGGAGGGATCTTCCTTACCTCCTTCTTGGCTGGACACAGGTGAAGGAAAGGGAAAGAGGGCTCAGCGGTAGTTCACTCCAACTAGGGGCCGCGGCGGCAAAACCTCGAAGGGAGGTCTTTTTTCTGGTGACTTTTGAGGTAGGAGATCATCTCCTTAGCTCCTTCGTGGATCGGCAGCAACCGTAGGAGGAAGGTGGATGTGATCGGCTAGAAGAAGAAGGTGATCTTCTCTTGGGTTGGTCGGCAGCAACAAAGCTCAAGGAGTTTTGTTTTGGCCGACGCATAGAGAGGAAGATAAAGGTTTTGGCTTTCCTTTGGTGGTCTCAGTTCATGGTAGATCATCGGCCACACGACGTCCGCGAAGGGAAGGACATAAGGTAGAAGACCGCGAGGTGATCGGAAAGGTATAACTCTTTCCATGCTCCTTTGATTATCCTTATGTCATATATGTGCTTGTTTCATTTATCTCGTCATTTCATGTGTGATGTTAAATATTTTGATTAGTTATCATAGTTAATAATTAACTAGCTAGACCCCGACCATAAACACAAAAGTCGGCGATCCACTCGTAGCCTTTTCTGCGGTCGAACGGTCAAGCAAATCACAAGGCCGATTTTGGTAATTGGCCGAGTTGCGATTTGAATCATTCGATATGGCACGAGATGGTCGTTGGGAGACGAGTCTCCATTCGGATTAATTTTTTGATCCATAGGCATGGAGAGGTCTCTCGGAACGATCGAGTATTCGCATAGGAAACCCGCCAAGTCATACCCAACAATTGGTATCAGAGCTGAGGTTTCCAGCTTTATGTGTTTAGGATTGCTTAATTTTTGCATTTTCATACATTTTATTTTGATGGATGATGCATGGATGTGCGTAGGCTAACTTTGTGTTGCAAGCACAAAATTCCAACTTCATGGCCAAATAATGATTGTGGGATGGTTACGTAGATTTTTATAATTAATTAATCCTCGGGGTTGACGAGGCTAGGTATTTAATTTTTGTAATTAAATACGGCACATGTTTAGCCAAGCTTTTTATTTTACTTTCGATCTAGTTTTCTTGTACACTCATTCGAGGAGTATAGGATCGATGATGTAAATAATTAGCTAAGTCATTTCGGCTCGGTGATCACTCAAGGTAGCTTGCGCAGAAGGAAGGGAGGAGCGGAAGAAGTGACGACACAACTGGAGGCGCATTAGAGACCAAGGGCCATGAAAGTTGAAAAATCTAGGATTTTCTGTAGTTTTCATATATTTGATTATGTTCTTGGTTGTGTGGTTGTTCTAGAAAATTCCTCGACATAAATTACTCAGTGCGAGAGGGACCCTAAGGGTTCCACGACCTCCATTACAATCTGATATGTGATGCGAACAAGCCCGTGGGTTGGCTCTGAGTGCCTTCCTCCATAACGGATAGGCTTGTTCTACGGATAACAAGATCAGAAAAGATTATAGAGGATTATTGAAGAGCGTGTAAACTTCCCCAACGGAAGGCACATAATCCTAAATAATTCTCTTAGTGTCGTGCAATGGTAAACACTTAGATACAATTATTAGTATCCTCCCCAATGAAGTCACTGCTAATAATATGTAGGGCCGAAGATGGGCAACTATTAGTCATACTTGTCAAAAAGTTAGGTTGACAAGATAGTAAGATTAATGAGTAAAACCTTCTCGAACGAATGTAGGGTTTGTATACGTCCACACTAACGTGGCATGCAAATTCTCGGTGTTTGATATGTTGGCTGATTTCAAAAATTTATTATTTTGAGGAATCAATTTTTTTCAATTTCTAAAGTAGTGTATGTTGTGATTCTAAGGTTTTTCATAATGGCCTTTAACCCATTAGCTACAATTCTTAAGGAAAACTAACTTACTGGCCCAAACTACATTGACTAGAAGAGGAACCTTGACATTGTCCTCACTGCTGAAGAGTATAAATTTGTACTCTTCTAGGAATGTCCGGAAAGGCCTAGAGAGGACTCTGGTGAAGAGTTGGAGCAGCGTTACAAGAAGTGGGTCAAGGCGGATGAGATGGCGCGGTGCTACATTCTGGCATTTATGTCGAATGCTGCAATATCAGCATCAGATCATGGCCACTGCTAGTGACATGATGTTGAATCTCAAAGATCTCTTCGGGCACCAAGGTCGAGCTGCTAGGCAGTCCATGATGAAGAGTCTGATGATGACCATTATGGTCAAAGGGACACCCGTGAGGGATCATGTCCAAAAGATGATGGCTCACCTCAATTAGATTGAGGTACTGGGAGCACAGATCGACGGGGAATCCCAGGTAGATATTATACTCCAGTCTCTGCCTAGGAGTTTTGAGTAGTTCAGGCTCAACTATAATATGAACAAAAGGGATTATACATTGGGTGAACTGCTAGGAGAACTCCAGGCGGCAAAGGGCCTTTTTCGTCAGAACTCACAGGCCTTAGTAACTCAAAGGGTTTCTTCTTCTGTGTCGAATGGCAGGAAGAAGAAGAAATAAGGAGGGTTCAAGAAGGCAGCAACATCGCAAAGACCCCAGACTAGCGTGAAGAAGCCGAAAGGCAAGTGCTTCACGTGCAAGCAAACTGGGCACTGGAAGGTGGACTATCCCCATCGACAAGACAAAGGTATTTCTTCTGCCTTAGTCGTTGAAACATGTTTAGTGGAGCTATCTACCAGTACCTGGTGCGTAAATACGAGAGCCACTGACCATGTCTGCAATACTTTTTAGGGGTTCCAGGAAACCCAACGGCTAGCTGATGAAGAAATCGTGGTCTACATGGGTGATGCTATAAAAGGATTTTTGCAATTATATTGGAGATCTGTGCCTTCTTATGTATCCAGATGGGGAGGAGCTTTGATGTGTTATCTTTGAGGCGGTTGGTACATGGAAGCAGCTGAGGCATTTTGAGTACTACTGCAGAGGTTTAGAGATCCTGAGATTCAGAAGACTGGAGGTGTTGTTGCTACTTATTCGAGGGGTTGTTGATGGCTGCTAGGAAGCAAGAGGTAAAGGGATGCTGCTAGAGAGAGGTCCTAACATAGCTTTGCATTAATAAGGAACTGGCTGATAATTGTATAGATTCATATAGATAGTCGGTGGTTATAGTTTCTTTTTTCTTGCATTACTTGTAAAACATTTTGAGCTGGTGTAATTCTATATTAGAAGGTCAGGTCAGGTCCCCCTTCTAATATAAATTGTCTTTTCAGGAATAAGATGCTCCTTATAAAAAAAAAGTAGCAGCAGTTGCAGTGGGAATTTTTTTATGTCTTTTGAGAGAAATAAGTTGTTAGTGCTGAGAGATTGCCTTTATGTACCATTGTTTAGAAAGAATTTAATTTCAGTTTCTAAGTTGATAAAGGATGGATATTCTATTGCTTTTGATAACAAAGTTGTTATAAAAGGAAATAGAGAGATTATCTGTTCGGGTATAATGGTCGGCAATCTGTATACTCTAGAACCAATGACTCCCACGATGCAATCAGAAGTAAATAGCTCATCATCTAACTTGAATAAGAGAAAAGAGCCTTCTATGATGAATCAGACATATCTTTGGCACCTTAGGCTTGGTCATATTAACCTTAGTAGGATTCAGAGGTTGATAGCCGATGGGCCCCTGGGTTCATTGGCGATGGAAGACCTCCCGACCTGTGAGTCTTGCTTGGAAGGTAAGATGACCAAGAGGCCTTTCAAGGCTAAGGGGTATAGGGCCAAAGATGTGTTAGAACTGATTCATTCTGATTTGTGTGATCCTATGTCAATCCAGGTTAGAGGCGGTTTTGAATACTTTGTCACTTTCATTGACGATTATTGAAGGTACGGATACATTTACCTAATGCGCCACAAGTCTGAATGCTTTAATAAGTTCAAAGTGTTCAAGGCGAATGTGGAGAAGTGTCAAGGTAACGGTATCAAGACACTATGATCAGATCGTGGTGGAGAATACCTCTTTGGAGAGTTTAGGACATACTTACAAGAAGCTGGGATCCCGTCCCAGCTAACTACACTCGGTATGCCCCAACAGAACAGAGTTGCTGAAAGAAGGAATAGGACACTTATGGGAATGGTTAGGTCAATGATGAGTTATTCTGATTTACCTGATTCGTTCTGGGGATATGCTCTAGATATAGCTGTGTATATTCTGAACATGCTACCATCTAAGTCAGTCCCTTCTACTCCCATGAAATTGTGGACTGGGAGAAAGCCTAGTCTAGGATATATTCGGATTTGGGATAGTCCATCACATGTGCTGAAGGGAGATACTAATAAGTTGGAATCTCGGATGGAAGTACGCTTGTTTGTTGGCTATCCTAAGGGAATGAAAGGTGGTCTGTTCTATAGTCCTATGGATCAGAAGGTAATCGTAAGCACGAATGCCAGATTCTTAGAAGAAGACTATGTGATGAACCATAAGCCCAAGAGTAGACTAGTGCTTGAAGAGTTAAGTGGGGACGTTCCGATCTTAGGACCAATTGTACAAGAGGACACACCATAAGTCACTGCACCGCGTGTCACTGAGGATACACAGGTGGTGCCTCATCGCAATGGGAGGGTTGTTAGACAGCCTGAAAGGTTTATGTTTTTGGGAGAGTCTTCGAACTTGTTCTCTGGTAATCATGAACCAGATCCCTGGACCTATGACGAGGCCCTCCAAGATAAGGATGCAGATTCTTGGCAAAGAGCAATTAACTCTGAGATAGAATCTATGGATTCTAATCGGGCCTGGGAGTTAGTAGAACCACCCAATGATGTAAATGCCATTGGATGCAAGTGGATCTACAAGAGAAAGAGAGGATAAGACGGGAAGGTTGAGACCTTCAAAGCTAGGCTTAATGCGAAAGGGTACACTTAGAAAGAGGGTATCGATTATGAGGAAACCTTTTCACTGGTAGCCATGCTTAAGTTGATCTGGATTCTCCTATCTATTGTAGCTCATATGGATTATGAGGTATGGCAGATGGACGTCAAGATGACTTTCCTTAACAGAAGTCTTGAGGAGACCATCTACATGCAGCAACCAGAAGGGTTCATTGCAAAGGGCAAAGAGCATCTAGTGTGCAAGCTTAATCGATCCATTTATGGATTGAAGCATGCTTCAAGATCTTGGAACATCCGCTTTGATGAAGTAATCCAGTCATATGGATTTGCTCAATGCCCGGATGAGTCATGTGTATACAAAAGATGTGATGGAAACTATTAGGATGTATACTAAAAGCTTTGCCTTTTGGTTAGGATACATCTACATTTTAAAGAGAAATAGAAAATCACACAGTGCATGTTTACATTAGTATGTGCACAAACTGTCTGATGCTTGGCATTGAAGATAACATGGTGTGTGGTGTTGTACAGAAGATCATGTTATCAGGTTCCTTGCCGAAGCATAAGAAAGAGGCTCACTGTTGGAAATGGGATGGCTAGAGAGGGGGGGGGTTGAATATAGCCAATCACTTTCTCTTGGCACTTAGTAAGTTTTCTGCACTCAACTTATCAGTAGCACAGCGGAAGAAGCAAAGGAAAATGAAGTAGTGCAGTAAACGAAAACAGAAATGAAAGCAAACAGAGACAACTACCAAGATCGCTAACAAGAGGGTTTACAAGGTTCGGGGATAACTTGCCCCTACTCCTTGGTGTGCCCTTAAGGTGGGCGATCCCTTGATCGTCGGCAGATCAAGCCCCGGTTTTCACCGGATATAACGCAACCTCCTTCTCGGTGGAGAAATCTCTCCACAGCGTTTCAATCACAGATAAAGTTTAAGCACAAAGAAACAACAAGGGGGATCTTACTCAACCACTTAGCAAGGACAAGAACACAGCAAGCTTCCCTGAGCTCCACCCAGTGGCGATCTCACGCAAGAACCCCTCTTCGTGTCTTCCCACTTTTGGGCTCCAAGCTCCTTGTTCTCTCCTTCAAGCGCTCAGGTAATGGATGATTGCTTCTCGATTGCTTGCTCAAATTGATGAAAACTTCAAGAACACAGCAAGCAAGTTGAGGAGAAAACAAGGCGCGGCAAGAGCACAAGTTTTCGAACTCTGCTTCCACGAAGCCAACTTCCGCCCTTTTGATTATCCACATAGCGCCAGGTGACAACATCCTCCGTAGCCTCCAGCTACCACACTGCCAACGCTAGCTACCACTGAGCCCTCTCTGGTCTTCCTGAGATCCCCTCAGCCAAGCCCCAGTCTCGGCTCAAGTCTGCAGCTCGGCCGTTGCAACCTGAAATGGAGAATCAGACAAACCTGCTCCAAGAAAAGCCTCCATTGACCTCTCCTTGAGTGTTTGAATCCTCCCCTGTCACCTGCAGCTTAATCAGACTGTTAGAGCAGCAAATCACATAGAAAATCAACTATCAGAAGCAAACAGCAGCGAATCAGATACGATCAGACCTGACCGCGTCTGACAGTGCAATTTGAATTAAAGTGATCGGTCATCGGACCGATCCAGGGCTTGTGGGTCGGTCACCAGACCGATCCACTGTTTCGCTGGGATTCCCAGCTCTCGCGGCTATACACGCCTGATCGGTCACCCGACCGATCAGAGTGAAGCCTGATCGGTCACCCGACCGATCAGAGTGAAGCCTGATCGGTCACCCGACCGATCAGAGTGAAGCCTGATCGGTCACCAGACCGATCAGAGTGAATCCTGATCGGTCACTTAGACCGATCAGGACAGATGAACAGTAATTTTTAATCAGATCCAAAGTCCCTGATCGGTAACCGGACCGATCCAGGACTTGATCAGCAAGGGAACTCACTCACCGTCCGCTCCCTGATCGGTTACCAGACCGATCAGGAGCAAGGGAGCAGCCTGCTCCCTGATCGGTCACCGGTCCGATCAGGAGCCACACAGTAGGTTCCCAACCTCACTGTGCGCTCCCTGATTGGTCACCAGTCTGATCAGACATCGCTGGATCGGTCACCAGACCGATCCAGGGACTCAAACCTAGCCCTCCAAGCTAGGAATTCATCCACCTTAGCCCTCCAAGCTAAGGATTTTTCCATCTAACTCTCCAAGTTGGGAATTTGCACCTAACCCTCCAAGTTAGGACTTTTCATCTAGCCCTCCAAGCTAGGACTTTTCACCTAGCCCTCCAAGCTAGGACTTTTCACCCAACCCTTCCGAGTTAGAACATCATCCAACCTAGCCCTCCAAGCTAGGCACCTGACCCTCCAAGCCAGGACTTTTCACCTAATTCTCCAGGATGAGAATTTGCACCTAACCCTCCAAGTTTGGACTTTTCACCTAGCCCTCCAAGCTAGGACTTTTCACCCAACCCTTCCGAATTAGGACTTTTCTAGCACCTAGCCCTCCAAGCTAGGATTTTTCACACCTAACCCTCCAGGTTAGGATTTTCCAACACCTAGCCCTCCAGACTAGGATTTCCCATACCATGCCTGATTCCCGATCAGGACTTAATCATAATCAAACATCATCCACCTAAACTAAAATCGGTGTCAACACCAAAACACCAATCAGGGCCAGACTGCATCAACACTCACAACCGAGATGGAGTTGGACAAACCATCAAGATGGTTGTAGTGTAATTAGGTGTGGTTTATCTCAACCATAGAATTACACTAGTGTACTTTGTGTACATTGAGTAGGACCTATAACGCCCGTCTTTTTCTAGACCTTACGGTGTGGTGAGAGATGGTGTTACGCTAACATACATCTAGGCATATGAACATCGTAATGCAGCGGAATAATTTAAAACTTTTATACCTACATGTAACTAACACTTGAATCATGTATACATGCCTTAACTATCATTCCTAAACATGGTGACATGGTAACTTAGCATATTAACATCATACGTAGCATCATGATATAAAATCACATAAGTCGTCCATAAGCAACATAAGTAGCAAGTGTATCCAACCATCATAAGTATAGCATGAGACTTAAGAGGACAATGCAAAATATAGAAGAGGTGACAAAGTATAAATATTAAAAACTTTTCTTTTTCTTCTGCCATATCACTGCCACACACACACTCTTGCCCCTCCTGCTGCTTCCCTTAATATCCTCTTGCTTGATTTGCGGTATAAGGAAGTAAAACTATAAGCACATAGGCTTAGTAAGATTCTTTCCTACTCACTAAAACCATACATCGCATACGTAAAACTTATAACATGCTTAACATATAGAAGTTCTTGGTACAAAACATAGGCATATAAAATACTTAACATAGCATGGTCCTTGGCTTAAACATAAACATAACATGGTATGGTTCTTGACATAAACATAAACATAACATGGCATGGTTCTTGATATAAACATAAACATAAACATAACATGGCATGGTTCTTGACATAAACATAAACATAACATGGCATATGAAATACTTAACATGGAGTAGATGCATATCATGAATGGATGCATGAGTCAAATGCATATAACATAAGGATGCTAATTTGAAAACCATAATTATAAATACTTAAATATAATTATAACATCATAGGGGTTCCCGGCTTGTACCACATACATACATCATATGCGCGCATCCCTAAGTAAATACGAGGTAGCTAGTCTCGACCTACTAGGGTAGGAACAGCTACGGTAGTTCCAGAACTGAGGCGTTCTTAAGGTGCCCATCCCTGTTGGACAGCTGCTGCGGTAGTCCCAGAACCGTGGACAGCTACGGTAGTCAAGAACCGAGGCGTTCTTAAGGTTCTCATCCCTTGGACCCTTACTTCAGTTCGGTACAAGACCATTCATAAAGTAAAATAACTTTGCATGCTTCATCATTCATAGAACATACATAGCATATCTTAAGTCATAAACATAATCTTGTTACATGAAGCATGACATAAAACATACTTGGCATTTCCTCATTCATACTTAATACATAACATCATTATGCCTTAAAGGCATAAACCTTATCTTCATTCATCATCTTCATTCATAAAACATAACATACATACATAATTATGCCTCCAGGCATAAACTGTTAGTAATATGAGAGAAGTGTCCTAAGGCAATCGCCTTATGATTGTAAACATTTATTTTAATAAATGAAAATTCACTATTTGAGTATACATGTTTGTGTATTTGATTGGGATCTTAAACTCATTTACTGAATGCCCGCAATACAATTCACAGCATGAGAGAATTTGTGATGAATTCACAACTAGTGATTATCTCTACATGTGCAATTGTGAAGTATTGAAAATATCCCTAGTCGATGAATTGATAAATACAGACACTATCAATTCTGTTGAGACTAGCATGAGTTATTCTCTAATCAGCTGATTCTCACTGGCTGGTGACATTGGGATGTCTAGAGATAAACATGAATGCTAGTTAAGGGAACTAGTTCATTGGAGTGACTGACTGTAAAACTTCACATGGTAGTCTATATATTGACATGTCAGTGAAGTTCTTACTGCAGCTTAAGTGCGATGATCCTTTGACTTGCGGTGTTCAAGTCATCTTGGTCATCGAGACTTATACTTTAACATCTTAAGTAAGCATCTCCAAGGAGGTGTGGACCCAGGATGGTTGGGTATAAGCCGAAGTACCCGAAGATGTTTAAACAGCCTACAAAGGATTCACCACTCCTTGCGAGGAGATGTATACCCAGGCCTATCATCGGATTGTTACTCAAAGCCTCTGGCCAGAGCATGTCATGTTTAGAGTATGAGTCTCTTAAATACATGAGAGTAATTAGAAATCCAAACGACGAGAGAACGTTACTTGGGCTAGGTGTGACGTAGTCAGCCTAGTGGGGACTAACACACACAGACCATGTCCTAAACTAAGTGGGTATAAGATGGTGAAGGGAATGAGGCACGATTCATTAGAGCTGCTAAAGGGTTTCAGAATTATTTCTGAGGTCAACCGTTGATCTTTCGATTAATTGGGGGTCATGATGTACTACTAGGTGTCACTCATGATCGTTCTATAATTGGTTGATTATAGACGGCCAACATAAATCGAAAGCCTATTTGGTCACATGCACTACGAGTAATCTGAGGGATTTAAAACGAGTTGAAAATTGGATTTTCCGATCAAGAGAAATAAGTCGAATCTGAATTTATCAGAGGCGCACGGGAAGCTTAAAATGGCTAAGTCATTTGAAGGCTTATTGGACGAATTAAATGAGTTTAATTCGCGATGGGTTTGGCTTGGTGTGGCCGGCCAAAGAGGGTGCCCACCCTCTTTGGTTTAGCCGGCCACTACAAGGAGAGAAAACAAATTTATTTGGTTTATTTTATAAAATAAATCAAGCGCGATTTGTTTTATAAAATTATGGATAAATAAATCTATGTAAAGAAATTTATATAAAGAGATTTATATAAAGAAATTTATAGAAATTTATTCTTTTTTATGGAAATTAAAATGAACCATGGATCGGTTTATTTTAATTTTATAAAATCAATTATGAATTGATTTTTCTATGATAAGAAAAATTTATAAATTTCTTGTAAATTTTATTCCATAATAAAAGGAGATATGTATTTGTTTTATTATAAAGTTAGTTATAATAAAACTTGGCATAAACGGAATAATTCATAAGAAAATTTATAGGATAAATTTCTTATGAAAAATTCCGTTAAAGTGGAGACTTGGCAAGGGAGAGGCTACTATATAAAGGAACCAAAGGCTAGGCTTGAATTTCCGAATAGAGTTATCAAGAGATTAATTCTCTCCCTCTCACTCTCTTATTCTCTCCCTCTCCTTCTCTCCTCCTCCTAGGGCCGGCGCCCCCCTCCTCACCCTAGGGCCGGCGCACCCTCACACTTCCTAGGGTTGCCGTGGGTTGTCACCACCAAGAAGGAGCCAAAGAAGAAGAAGAAGAAGCGGGTCGCAACTCCTTCCTTCCCGGAATTTAGATTCCGTTTCTTGGTGGTTAGTTTCCATCTTTTTCTCTTGTTATTCTAGTTGTGCTTTTGGAGAATCTAGTAGTTCTCATCGGCACAAAACTCGTGGCTTTGCGAAGTCATCCCGAAGAGAACTCGGCGTGGACGCGAATAGAGGCGGAGCTTCCAAGGGACGCTACGGTTGGATCTCGTCCCTTACTTCGAGTTACGCGAGGTAACGAGTAAATTAGTTTACTTTCTGCAAAAAAATTTTAATTTATGATCATGTCCACACATCATAAGGTCGCATGCTAGATACGCGGTTAAAAATAATTTAAGGAATTATTTATACTAATTCTTCCGCTGCACGTAAATATTTTAAAATTTACGAACCCGTATCCTTGTCAACATGCACCCGGTCCCAACAGTGGTATCAGAGCCGGTTAGTGTTCGACATAATCATATAATTGTTTTGCGGAAAACTTTGTCATAATCTCAATTTTGGAAAAATTTTCAATTATGGAAATTTTCCAATTATTATAAATTTTAGATTTAGGAATTTCAAAGTTTGGAAATCCTCATGAAATTTCGCAAACGTTTGAAATATCCTAGTTTCTGAAATTTTATGATAATTGAGAAAACTTCCCATCTTTGGAAACTTTCCAATTTTGGAAATTTCCTATTTTGGAAAATTTTCAATTTTGGAAATATGTAAGTTTTCTTTGTACCAGGAACTTACAATTATTCTGAAAACCTATTATGAAATCTCACAATTTTGTGCACTTTCTTTCAAGAAAGTCTAGACAAATTTATCGATAATTAATTGACAATTAAATTTAAATTGGTTTTAAATTATCAACAAAATTCTTTATTTTGGATTAAGCCTCGGGGAGCCGTCCAATTTAAAGTTAGTTGTTGTAATTTAATTTCCCAATGTTGAATGAAAATGTCATGTTTAATTTGGTTGCGCTTCAGAAGCGGACCAAATTGAATTTACGACAAATTTCTTTTCTTTGGGTATCTGAGCCTCGGGGAGCCACCCTTAGAAAATAATTTGTTGTAATTAATTAAATCCATGAATAAAATATGATTTAAGAGGTGATGCTCTTACATATTGTTGTCTCCAAAATTAATTAGGAAAATGGTTTCCTATAGAGTTTTCTTAAAAGAGATTTTCATGAAAATAATATGTGGTTGAATTAAGGGAATTGCCTCTTAATTTAATAAGATTTGATTTAGAGAAATCAAAGTCTTAAACATATTATTTCCGAAATTGATTATGACAATTTAGGAAATTGTTTCCCAAAACAATTCCTTGAATAAAGTATGAAATTAGAATTAGGAAATCCGGTTCCTAATTCAATTAATGAGACTTGATAAATTAAGTCACATACATACTTTATTAAGGAAATCGTTAGTCATGACATAATAATATGTCATGAATGTGCTTAGAAAAGAAAGGATGAGACCCAAAACCCCTTACAAAATATTAAGGCTAACACCTTCCATTAATATGGTTAGAACCGGAGTTTTGTTTCTCGTTTGGGTTGATGGACACATCCATGCCCGGCTTGAACCTCAACATGTTCAAACCATGGAATTAGTTTATGAATAATATAGTTGGAGTCAGAGGTCAATCCTTAGTTTTGGTTGTTGGACACATCCAAGCCTGACTAAACGGTTGAATGAGCTCCAACCATATTAAAACTATTTCTTGATTAATGGGTCAGACTTAAGCTTGGAGCATCGATTTGTTGTGCCACAGACAAGGTCGATGTAAAGAGAGGTGCAGTTGGGTGCTATGTATAATGTTGCATACTTGTTAATGAGTTAACAACCCAATGATTTATGCAAACATTCAATTAGTTGATAGCGTAAAGTGATAGTTACATATATGTGATATGTAATCGGTATAATTACCTACCTTCATAGCTAAGAATAACTTGATGGCCACAGCCATGGTGGTTCTTATCTATGGTTGGATATCAACCTATTTGGAGATGTTCCTACGATCTCCCGAATTGATAAAAAGGGTTATTCAATTTGAAAAATAAATAGGATTTTATTAATGTATGTTGATACATTCTTTAATCATTCTTCTCACATAAGCTCAATTTGTATTTCTAGGATAATCACTCGATCATGTCTTCTCTGAATTTGTGTTCCATTTTGGACACCAATAAACTGACCGGGCCGAACTTCATGGACTGGCTTCGAAACCTGAGGATAGTCCTCAAGGCAGAGAAGCTTGCTTATGTCATTGAAGATCAACTTCCCAACCGTCCTCCTAAGGGTGCAACTCCAGACCAGTTAGTGGCCTATCAGAAACATGTGACTGATTCTGAACTTGCGAGTTGCATCATGCTAGCCTCTATGGTACCTGAGCTGCAAAAGCAGCATGAGCATATGGATGCTTATACCATCATCTTCCATCTGCATGAGTTATTTGAAGAGCAGGCGAGATCCGAAAGGTTCGAAGTCTCCAGACTCCTCTTCACCTCTAAGATGCAGGAAGGCACTTCTACCTCACAGTTTGTGTTAAAGATGTTGGGGTACATTGAGCGACTGAGCACACTCGGTTTTGCAATGGATCATGAACTAAGTATTGACTTAATTCTGCATTGTTTGCCCAAAAGTTATTCACAATTTGTGATGAACTATCGGATGAACAAGTTGGAGACTACCATTCCTGAGTTGCTCAACCTGCTGAAGACTGTAGAGCCTTCTGTAAAGCAGGACCAAAAGACGGTACTGTTAGTTGGTTCCTCGAAGAAAGGTTGTAAGAGGAAGGCCAAAGAACAGAATAAAGGAAAGAAGAAAAAGGCCAAAAAGACTGAAAAGACACCAAAAGGAACTTGCCATCATTGTGGCAAGGAGGGTCACTGGCCAAGAAACTATAAAGTTTATCTTGAGTCCTTGAAGAAGAAGGCATCCGATGCCCCATCCTCTTCAGGTATCTTCGTTATTGAATGTTACTCTATTTCCTCAAATACCTGGGTACTTGATACTGGGTGTAGCTCACATATATGTAATGACATACAGGGGCTAAGGAATAGAAGAAGACTCGTCAAAGGAGAAGCGAATTTGCGAGTTGGAAATGGAGCAAAGATTGCTGCTGTTGCCATCAGAACATATTTGCTAAAGCTCCCCACTGGACGTGTCTTAGAATTGGATAATTGTTATTTTGTTCCTTCGTTAATAAAGAATATTGTATCTATTTCATGTTTAAATGAAAAGGGTTATCATTTAACTTTTAGTAACAATTGTTGTTACATACTTTAAATAGCGTTCTTTATGGGAATGGAACTTTGTGCAATGGTATCTACACGTTAGATTTAT
>JAGFNQ010007543.1:127942-357925 GCA_024364735.1 Boesenbergia rotunda
CATACGAGACATCAGGACGAGTACATAGCATGGCGTACATGATAGATCCTATGGCCGAGGCATAAGGGATCTTATCCATGCGGTCTCTCTCCTCTCTAGAAGAGGGACTTTGAGTCTTCGAAGACTCATACCATGTTGACATAGGCAGAAATCCTTTCTTGGAATTCTGCATGGCAAACCGAAGTAAGACCTTGTCAATGTATGTACTCTGACTTAGGCCAAGCAATCTCTTAGATCTATCTCTATAGATCTTGATGCCTAAAATACAGGCTGCTTCACCTAAGTCCTTCATTGAGAAACAATTCCCCAGCCAAGTCTTCACAGACTGAAGCATAGGAATATCATTCCCAATGAGTAGTATGTCTCCATATACAATATGAGGAAAACTACTATGTTTCCTTCAACCCTCTTGTAGACACAGGGTTCATCTTCATTCTTGATGAAACCAAACTGTTTGATTGCATCATCGAATCGAAGATTCCAGCTCCGAGAAGCTTGCTTTAGTCCATAAATGGACCTTTGCAGCTTGCATACTCTGCCAGTATGCTTTGGATCTACAAAACCCTCAGGTTGTGTCATGTACACATCCTCGAGTAGGTTCCCATTCAGGAACGCGGTTTTGACATCCATCTGCCAGATCTCATAATCGTGGTATGCTGCAATAGCAAGCATGATCCGAATGGACTTGAACATCGCTACTGGAGAAAAGGTTTCATCATAGTCAATACCATGAATTTGTTTGAAACCCTTTGCTACCAGTCTACCCTTATAGGTATGCGTAAGTCCTCCCATGTCAGTCTTTCTCTTAAAGACCCACTTACACCCAATGGGTTTTACCCCTTCAGGTGGATCAACCAAGGTCCAAACTTGGTTGGTGTACATGGAATCCATCTCGGATCTCATGGCCTCAAGCCATTTCTCAGAGTCTGGGCTCATCACAGCTTCCTGATAGGTTGTAGGCTCATTCTCAATGAGCACAACGTCATTGTCATCAGACAAGAGAAATGAATATCTCTCAGGCTGATGACGTACCCTACCAGACCTGCGAAGAGGTAGGTCTACTTGAACAGGATGTTGTTCCATAACTCCTTGTGTAACAATCTCATGATCCACAACACTTTGTGGTTCCTGTTCAACCTCCATCAAGGCCTCAGTGCTTTGGTCCATATCTTGAAGTTCTTCAAGATCGAACGTACTCCCACTAGTTTTTCTAGAAACAAAGTCCCTTTCTAGAAAAACCCCAGTCTTCGCCACAAACACTTTGTGCTGACTGGGAATGTAGAAGTAATATCCCTTCGTTTCCTTGGGATATCCTACAAAATAGCACTTATCAGATTTGGGTCCCAGTTTGTCTGAGACTTGACGTCGAACGTAAGCCTCACAACCCCAAATCCTCATAAAAGACATCTGGGGACTCTTCCCAGTCCATATCTGATATGGTGTCTTTACTACAGCCTTTGATGGAACACGGTTAAGAGTGAAGGCTGCCGTGTCCAGAGCATATCCCCAAAAGGATATAGGAAGATCTGTGTGACTCATCATGGATCGCACCATATCTAATAGGGTACGATTCCTCCTTTCGGACACACCATTCCATTGTGGTGTTCCAGGAGGAGTGAGTTGGGACAGAATCCCACACTCAGCTAGATAGTCACGGAACTCATGGCTGAGGTATTCTCCACCTCGATCTGATCGAAGTATTTTAATACTCTTGCCAAGCTGGTTTTGTACTTCATTCTTGAATTCTTTGAACTTTTCAAAGGATTCTGACTTATGTGTCATCAAGTACACATAACCATATCTACTGAAATCATCAGTAAATGTAATGAAGTACCTATAACCACCTCTGGCAGCAACATTGAAAGGGCCACATACATCGGTATGTATAAGACCTAACAAATCGGTTGCTCTTTCGCTGTGTCCACTGAATGGAGTCTTGGTCATCTTGCCAAGAAGGCAAGACTCGCATGTCTCAAATGATTCAAAATCAAATGAGTCCAGCAAACCATCTCTATGGAGCTGGGATAGGCGACTCTCATTTATATGGCCTAAGCGACAGTGCCAGATATAGGTTTGGTTCAAGTCATTAGACTTGAGCCTTTTGGTATTTATGTTATAGATAGGATTTTCTAAGTCTAGAAGGTAGAGTCCGTTCATCAGAGGTGCACTACAATAGAACATATCATTTAAATAAACTGAACAACATTTGTTCTTTATTACAAACGAAAATCCTTTCTTGTCTAAACAAGAAACAGAAACTATGTTCTTAGTAAGAGCAGGCACATAATAACAATCATCTAACTCTAGTACAAGCCCAGAGGGCAGAGATAGCATATAAACTCCTGTAGCAACAGCAGCAACTCTTGCTCCATTGCCAACTCGTAAGTCCACCTCGCCCTTTGTCAATGTCCTGCTATTTCTCAGCGCCTGCACATTAGTACAAATGTGAGAAGCACATCCGGTATCTAATACCCATGATGTAGAAATAGACAAATTGACTTCTATAACATGAATACCTGAAGTAGAAGTCTGACTTCTCTTCTTCTGGAGATCTTCCATATATTTCTTGCAGTTCCGCTTCCAGTGTCCGGTCTCACCGCAGTGGAAGCAGGTAGCATCCTTGGCAACCCCTCCTTTGGGTTTCAGTGCTTTGCCCTTGCCCTTACCCTTGGCTTGAGACTTTCCCTTGCCTTTGGGCTTGCCCTTACCTTTGTCCTTCTGCACCATCAAAATGGGTTTGGCCTTCTTAAGATTGAGCTCAGCGGTTCTCAACATGCTGAGCATCTCAGGCAGGGGCTTGTCAATTTCGTTCATGTTCCAGTTCATGACAAATTGACTATAACTTTCGGAAAGGGACTGCAAGATCAAGTCTGTGGCCAGCTCTTGGCCCAGTGGGAATCCCAATCTCTGCAGATTCTCTATGTACCCAATCATCTTGAGTACATAGGGACCTACGGGAGTCCCTTCTTGCATCTTGCACTGAAACAGTGCCTTAGAGATCTCAAATCTCTCGTGCCTTGCTTGTCCTTGATACAGTTGACGCAGATGCTCAACCATATCGAAAGCATCCATTAACTCATGTTGCTTCTGAAGCTCAGAGTTCATGGTTGCGAGCATAAGACATGACACATCTAATGCGTCATCTTGATGCTTCTTGTGAGCATCACGGTCAGCTCGCGTGGCACTGGCAGGAGGTGCCTCGGGAATAGGCTGCTCCAGAACGTACAGTTTACGTTCTTGCTTGAGAACTATTCTCAAGTTCCTGTACCAGTCCAGGAAGTTTGCTCCATTGAGCTTGTCCTTCTCAAGGACAGATCGCAGAGAGAGAGTGTTCGCGTTTGTCGACATGGCAATCTACAACAATAAAAATGCAGAAAAATATAAATAACATATTCCAACTATCATTTAATTAGGCCTTTAATTAAATGATTCTCCCACTGAATTATAGAAAGATTTGTAGAATCAAGTCATAGATGTGGTCAAACCACACTATAAGATTCTATCTAAATTAACTATAACATAGTGGGACAAGATCCACATCATACTAAGCCTTGAGTTAGCTTTGGCTAAATCGCCCAAGACTTAGTACGATCGGTAGGTAATAATTTACCGATTACATCTCTATGCAACTCTTGTTTATAGGATTAAAATTTACATTTACATAAGAACTTGAGTTAGCTTTGGCTAAATCGCCCCAAGTTTTAATATAAATGCGATTTTTATCCTACCTTTCCAACGATTGGAATATGCCTATAGTTAGACTCGATCCAACCGAGTTAACTAGTTTTACTCAATCTGATTGAGTTTGTTCTCACCCAAGCCGTGATAGGCGGGACCAAGATTGTCCCTCCGTACCCTACCAAGATTAAATGTGTTGCTCTGCTTTGGCAGATTCAACAACAACAAATGATCGAGGTAGTGATAGGTATCAAAACTTGGTAGGCATTTTCGAGAATGAGTTGATTTGAATTAGATCGAATCTAATCGCAAGAGAGAGGGTGTATCATATACACAAGGCTCTAATTATTTTACTCTAGCATGCATCACATACAAGCAAATAATAAAATAATTTAATTTGTGATTGGATCATGGCCCTACTACGATCTTCTCAAGCCAATGAGAAGATCGGACGGTCAACCTAGGGTTTCGCTTCTCCAAGCTTCTCCTTTGACCGCCACGTGTCGTCGGCTCCCTCCATAACTCCGTCTTCGGATAGACCGCCCACCGTCTTCATTTTGTACATTACAAAAATAATAAAATACAGAAATAAAATAAAAGAAGCCGACTCGCAGGTCGCATCCACTATACAACACGCACAATCACAAAAACGGTACGCAGACCGTAATATGAATTACAACACATTCCAATCACATTGGGTTTTTATTGGGCCATGATCATCACAAATGCATACATAATTCCTAATTATGTATTTTAAATAAATTTCTATAATTTTTCTACAATTTTACAATATTATGAGTTACACTTCCGTAACGGTCCCGCTACGCGATTTTCGGGCACGATTTCGGGACAATGCCCCTCGCGGGGTTAGGGGCCGCGCCCCTACTCGCGAAATGAATTTCACGAGTGTCCCAAAATCATCTTACAGCAACTTAAGCCGCTGTCCCGAAAGATTATAGCGAGATCTTTCCGTTTCGGAAAGTTTTTCTCGATCGGTGAAGCCTACAAGTGTCCGAACACTTGTTGCTTCAACTTCATGAGAAAAATACCCATAAATACTATAAATTTCGAAAAATCACAGAATATTATTTTTCTGTAAAATTTTGTATCTAATACAAAAAAAAACAAATTTAAACTCGTACAAGGTTCGCACGTGGCTCTGATACCACTGTTGGAAATTCTAGGCCGCAAAAACCGCTTTTTGCGTTGCGGAAACCCCAGAATCTCGGCCACGGATCCGTGCGAACTTATAAAACAAATACGAGTACGAGTTTAATATCTAGATCTACACTAGATCTACGTGATAAGGTCATTACCCTTGACGCGTAGCCCTTCGCTTTCCCGCTTGTCCAAGAGGCCGCCGGATCTCGTAGAGTATCAAAGTAGACACTCCTCTATATGTATCCACGCGAACAAAAGAAGATGGATCGAAACCTTGGTGTGCTAGCACCCCTATGGGTTTCGGCCAAGAGAGGGAGAGGAAGAAGAAAAATCCGGGAGGAGAAGAAGAGCCACCAAAAAGAAACAAAACCCACCTTTTGTTCATCTTGGGTGGCCGGCCACTTAATGGCCATTAATGGCCATTAGGTGGCCGGCCATAATGGCCATTAAGTGCCATTAGGTGGCCTTCCAAATCCCCTATGGATTTGAATTCGAAATTCAAATGGGGGGGAAAACCAAGTCAAGTCTAACTTGAATTGGAACCAAGTCAAATCAAACTTGATTTTGATTTAGGTCAATTCAAACTTGCCTTTTATGGACTTTCCATATTTAGCCAAGTCAAACTTGACTTCATTTCTTCTCCCATGTTGAGTCTAACTCGAAGTGGAACCAAGTCAAGTCAAACTTGATTTGGATTTAGGTCAAGTCAAACTTGCCTTTTATGGACTTTCCATATTTAGCCAAGTCAAACTTGACTTCAATTTTTCTCCATCTATTTGTTCTTTGCGTGTGACCCTATAGGTTCTTGTAACGTTGGCAATGCTTCTAACCTCTTAGAAACATAAGCAATGAGCGGTATCTAGCAACACATCATTGCTACCCAAGTTACAAGAATGTTGAGATCCAACATCACCTTGTGACTAATAATTGTGACTCTCACAATATATGATAATGTCCCTCTATCCATTTGATATCTAGATCGACTCAATTGAGGCATAGACCGTGTCATCCTCGAGTCAATCTATATCTTGAACTCCAAGTAGACTCACACTAATCAAATGAGTTCAATATCTCATATTGACTCACTTGGGCATGGCCATGCACTTTGTGGTCTAACTCTATCAAGAATACGATATCGCTCCCGTCATATAGGAGGGATAGATCCCATCTACATCACTCACATCCCTCTCCATAATTTGTTACATACCCAGTAATCGCCTTTATAGTCCACCCATTTACGGGTGACGTTTGACGAAGCCAAAGTACGTAACTCCTTATGTAGGAATCCATGGTGACTTCAGGTCCAAGGACTAATAGTCATACTAATAGCCACATGAGAAAGTATATGACACTCATATAACGATCCATGATACTTTCTCATGGCGGGTCATTCAGTATACATTCTCCAATGCATACCCATGTGTCAACTTGATATCTCTATATCCATGACTTTTGAGATCAAGTCATCATGTTGACCTACATGCTAGTCTCTACGTATTAACATTGTCCCTGAATGTTAATACTCGACTAGGAATAATTTAGAGTAGTGTTCTCCATATCATCTCACTATCGATTCAACCAATCGATTGATATAGATAAGAACTTTCTACTCAAGGACATTATTATACTTAGCTAATTGGCACAAATACACGTAAGTATAATAACCATAAAACATGCCTTTATTTATACATAGGAATATGATACAAATTAGTCCATACAATCATTACATGATCGGCTCTAGGGCTCTCACTAACAAGAAGAGCTTTGAGGCATTGAAAGAATTGATTCTTGAAGCCTTGGTCGAGGGTCCTTTATATAGGGCCTGGGGGCGCCCGGGACGTCGGGGGCGCCCCCACATGGCCTTTGATCCGCAAAGGTCTTGGTCAGCGTCTATCCTCTGGATCCGCTTTGACCGGGGCGCCCGGAGCGCTCGGGGCGCCCGGAGCGCTCGGGGCGCCCGGAGCGCTCGGGGCGCCCGGATTGACCGGGTCAAGCGTTATCTGCTTGGCTTCGATGGCTTCTGGTTCGAGGCATGCGCATGGGGGCGGCACGAGACGCTGGGGGCGCCCGGGAGCAGTGGGGGCGCCCGGGAGCACGGGGGTGCCCCGCCCAGCAGCTGTTCGAACCCTTTTTTCTTTGACTTGTTTTGTATGCACCTTGGGGGCGCCCGGGACACTCTGGACGCCCTACTCAGCCATTGCCTCTCTCCTTTGAGGCTTTCTGAGCTGCAGACACACGTTCCTTCGGTCCTGCATCCAGGGTTAGTCCAAAACACAATGCAACAATAAAATATTTATTTATACAGCCTCAGCTGTCTTGGTTCTGACTTTGGTCTCCAAAATGGTGCCCTAGGTCGAACCGATGCCTACTGTTCCCTCGAAGGGGAACGCGTCCTCACCTACTCCTCTCGGGAGAGTTTACCTGATGCCAACCGCTCCTTTGGTTAGACTTTTGCCTGACGGTCCTTTGTCAGGTCTTGGATACTGGCAGTCATTCGCCAATTGCCTAGCAGTCCTTCGCTAGGGCTTGGATACTGGCTGTCCTTCGCCAGTTGCCTAGCAGTCCTTCGCTAGGGCTTGGATACTGGCTGTCCTTCGCCAGTTGCCTAGCAGTCCTTCGCTAGGGCTTTGCTACTGGCAGTCCTTCACCATGTGCCTAGCAGTCCTTCGCTAGGACTTTATCTCTGCACACTTAAGTAACTTGTTAGAAACACAAGTAAGACTTAACTTTTGACCTCTGTTGCCATTATCAAAACACAGGTCTGACTTTGGTGCATTCTGCACCAACAATACATACAATGCCATAGGGAGCCATTTGAACCCATGATTGGGGCTAACCCTAAGTCCTAGCCCTACAACTTGGTCTTAGCCGAAACCCTAGAGGGTCACAAGTACACTGAAAAATTCATATAATTCACAATTAACATCCAATACAATACATACTGTAACACCCCAATTTTTCATCCTTATGTAATATTATGAATTCATGAAACATTATTATGAAATGTCATGATGGGCTTGGCTTAATGGGCTTTGATGTGGATTAGTGCAAAATGTGATAAAAACAAAGTGTAGAAAGGAGGAAGCAAGGATCGAACCTTGAACCTCCTAGTTACACTAACCATGTCTTAACCAATGCACCAAGAGTGTTTCATGTTGAGAGAATAAGAAACGTGCTCGTTAAAGATAGGGAAGTGAAGAGACATGTCCCTTCATGAGAATAGTATAAATAAGAGAGGGAGAGGGAGGAATAACTTCCATTCTTCTTCTTCCCCACTCTCCCCACCGAAATCTAGAAGCTCTTTCTCCCTTTTCATTTTCGAAAATACACCCTAGGGTTCTAACCCTAGGGAATTGGAAGGAAGAAGACCCCATCCAAGGATCTTGCCCTCTACTAGGGCCAAGGGTCTTAGAGAAGTTCTAGCAAGGGGAACTCTCACCCCTCCTTCAACCAAGGGTACCCTAAGGATTTAGAGAAGGTGAATTTCAAGCGAAAGGATGTAAGTATCCCCTCGCCTGCAGTGTAATTGTTGTGCATGATTCCTTCTCCTTTTCATTTTCGAAAATGGGAGTTTTTCCCTTGTGTAAGTTTCGGCCACCACCAAGGGGGAGACCTTGGCTACTCCTTGATGCATGAGGAGACCCCTTGGGACTTAGGGTGTAGACATATGTTGTTTCCCTTCATGTTGTGATGACAAAAACTAGGGTTGAACACCCTATATGTTTCGGCCAAGGCATGAAAATTAGGGTTTAGGGTTGCATGATTATCCTATGATGTATCCATGCTTAGTGTATTGTGTGATAGTGTAGACAAGGTGTTTGTATAAATGTTTGGTTACAAAACCCAACTTTTTCCCTACCCTACACTTTCGGCCAACCCTAGAAGAATTAGGGTTTAGGGTTGCATGATTTTCCTATGATGTATTCTATGCTTAATATGTTGCATGATATGTATGTGAGGCGTTTGTGTAAATGTTTGTGTGAATGTTTGATTTCAAAAACCCTAATTCCCCCTACCCTACGCTATTCGGCCCACATGAATAGGTTAGGGTTTGTGAAGGTTAAACTACCCTATGAGATATGTTTATGTTTAGTAAGATGATATGTATATGCATGTGATATTTAAATGTAATGCTTGATTGGAAAACTTAACTTTCCTTAGCATGTAACTTTCGGCCATGCATGAAACATTAGGGTTGTAAAGGTTGATTACCCTATGATGTATGCTATGCTTAGTATGATACATGATGTATATATACATGATGCTTGTATGGGGTGTTTGATGTCAAAAACCTAACTTACCCCTACCCTATGACTTTCGGCCAAACCCTAGTTTTAGGGTTGGGAAGAATTAAATTAATCCATGAAGCATGCTACCACTTCCTATGATATGAATATGATTTATGTGACCAATCTTGTCATATATAAAGTATGTTTAAGTGGTTGAAATATGATGTATGTATGAGCATGTCTTATAGCCCATGGGGCACCCTTATGAATTGCATGTGATGTGTATGTTAATATGCCTGAAAGGATACTCCACTAAGTATGGGATCAAGAGCACCCCTTATGTTGTGTGGTGTGTCCATATGAGATCATGAGCACCCTTGAAGAGTGGTGTGTCCCTTGAGAGTGGATTTGGAGTACTCCTTAGCATATATGTAAAAGCATGATAAGTATTTTACTTTGAAAGTTGTGTACCCGACTCGGAAGGGGGTTGTTAAACAAATCCGGGGTACATGTTAACTGAAGGTCATGACTCCGGTAGGACGGAAGGATCCTGCTCTAATGGGTTGGTGGCTCGCTACCCCAATTCATTAGGGAACGCGCTTGATGTGGTACACAATTGGGCCCCTATATGATGTTAAAGTATTTTTAAGTAATACCTTTATGGAATTGTTTTGAAAACATTTATTATATGTGAAGGGTATGCTTGAGATACTTTATACTGCTTGCTTAGAAACTTTGATGTTTAGTATGCTATGGTAAACTCATGCTTATGATTCATTATGTGTACATGTTGTATTCTTTCGTATGGATTTTGCGAGTAGGACAGGATCCTTACTAAGCATTTGTGCTTACTAGTTTATGTATTGTCTTATGCTGCAGATAAGGGTAAGAGACACTTAAACTAAAGGAAGAGGCAGGAGGGCTGAAGATGTGTGGGGTGGTGGCTCGGGAAAGAAAGATTCTTATATCTACTTTACTATGCTTATGTTGATGTTTCCTTGATTATGAATATTAGTGATTACACTTGGATTACTCTTATACTCGATTATGTTTGATTATGTTGTGAGTTGAACTACTTGTGAACCTATCATGTTATAGGATAACTCTTGATTACGATATTTCACATGATGTTCTAGACTTCCTTTAGACTCAATCTTATGAACTGTTATTATGCATGGAAACCTATGACTATGCTTCTAAATGATGTTCTAGGATGTGAATTCATGATGCCTTGCAATGGAATGTATAACCTCACTATCATGATTTATGTGTTACTGAACTTGCTATGCACCTACCATGTTCTAATCCTTAAAGCATGATATCTGATTGGCATGCACTGACTAGTATGCTTAGCACTTGTAAATATCACTTGATAGTTTTAAACAAGCATGCTCAGTACTTAGTCCTTGCACTTTTATTTTTATTTTATGTTAAAAATTATATGATTGATTGTACGTAACCCCGCCCCGAGAGTAGATATAAGGGCGGGCGTTACACATACAATGCCATAGGAAGCCATTAGAATACATGATTGGGCTAACCCTAACTCCTAGCCCTAACATTTGGTCTTGGCCGAAACTTATAGGGGTCTTAAGTCCATGGAAAATTCATGTAACTCACAATTAATATCCATTACATCATAAGGAATCATAGGAAGCATGCTTGGAGGGTTAAATCTAATCCTAAGCATGGAAGTAGGGAAGTGGCCGAAACTTGTAGAGGGTCTTGGGGTGCTACAAAAATTCCACAACTCATAATTCATTCTTTCTTTATCATGAGAAAGCATTAGGAAGCATAAGTAAGGTTTTAACATCATCCTAGACCCAAAAACTTGCTTGGCCGAAAGTTATTGGAACCCTAGTTCATGGTGTTCTCAACATAGAGCCCAAACAAAATCTTAAATCATGAAAGATAAGATCAAAACTATTATACCACAGGTGAGGGAGTCTTACCTTTTTTTATCTTGGTTATAAACCTTGAATAGAGAAACAAAAGAAAACCTTCTTGATCTTAGAATGCCCTTTGCCCTTATAGCCTTGTAGAAGAACTTGGATCTTCAAGAAGGAGTCCTCTTGTGAAGTTTTTGACGGACCCGAGATAGCTAGATTAAATTTGTCACAAAATGTGTGGATCCATCAGAATTTAAAATTTATAAATATGTGCTGGAAACCCTTTTTGCAATCAAAATATGAAAACGTAGTAAAGGGGCCACAGGTCGTATTTTTCCTCGGGACTAGTTGATGTTGTGTGATTCGAGCTCGTGTTTATGTGTCGTTTGTGATTTTGGGTTTCGAATGTAATTTGGGTTTGGGTTTCAATTCGGAAATGGAAAAGCACAAAGAAAAGGAAGACACTTAACCCAGCAAACTTAAACCAAGTAATGGCAATTGATGAGCTTAACCACTAAACAATTTAAACAAACCAATGAAACTTGACCGAATTCGGAAAACAAATATGAATTCAAATTGTAAGAGTACACCACAACTTGTATTGATCTTCAGGATTTGCCTCTCAAAACCAAAGCATTCACTTGATACAAAACACAACAATGAGACAACTTGATACTCAAATGGAACAAACTCATGTGCCAAAAAAAACTTATACTGAGTGCAAGAAACTGACAATTCAGAATTAGTTAGTCAAATTCAGCTTGGGAATCAAGCTCATAGTGAAGTGCTCAGCATGAATGAGTGAGGAAATTCGGATTGGAATGGAGCAACTCAGAAATGGATCTAGATTGCAGAATTCAGACTGCAGAATTTAAACTGCAGAAGCATGTTTCTGCAGAACTGCAAAAAATCCGGACTGTCCATGAATGCATCAATTCTAATGCAAAAACTTCAGACTGTAGAATCATGAATTCAGAATCAATTCATTGCTACAAGGTACTGATGCTCAAAAATTACACTAGTCAGTTCAGAAACAAGTCATATTCTGCAGAAACTGTCATTGAATTGCAGCAACAATTCGGAGCAGAACCTAAGTGCAGGATTGCAGGATTTGGATGCAATATTGAAAGAAAATGCTTTATAAACTAATGTAGGAATGCAGCAACTAATTAGGCAAAGATCTAACAGATGCAAGCTGGAAACTACTTGGCACAAATCTTAGAAGCTACAACTAAAAGAAATGTTCAGACTTAATGCTGAATTTGCTGCAATTGTGTTGGCACACAATCTGAATTGGCACGCAACAATAGGACTGCAGGAAACTACACTTAAATGCTATGCTATCTAAGGAAACTATCTATCTAATGCGAGAGCAAAAATTAACAACTAAACAACTCGGAAAAAATTTAGAAAACAAGCAATCTGAGACAAACTCAGAAACTGAAAGAAAATGCAGAAATTAAATGGCACGCAACAATTAATAGAGAAACGAACTGAAATTAGATTCGATTGTTGACTAAACAAGTTCTTAAACTACTTAACCTGAAGATTTAAACCCAATTAAATTAAACAATTCAGAAACCACTCTTAAACAGCTAATAAAGAAAATTGCAGAAAACAGAACAGATTGTGGCAGAATTAAAAACCACAGCTAAAACAGAATTTAAACTAATTAAACTACTCCTCGATCATTCCCTAGCTCGAGTACTCGTTGTTCGTCACGCATGGGTGAGCCTCGAACCCCTAAGCTCAACAATTCAATGGAGAAACTCAATCAGTGATCCATTCAACTCAGCTTGCTCAAATCTGAATTTTCCATTCGAATTCCTTCAATTCAGCTGTGTCCGATTGCGATGCGGCTTGTGGATGATCCAAACACTCCAGGGAACCCCTCTGAACTGCTCGGGTGGACGCAAATGGAGCATAACCGAGCAAAGGAAGCAAATGGCAGAGCTGAGGAAACCCTCACTCAGCTCTGTTTCTTGGGCAAGTTGAGGCTAGAAACTTCACGGATGAGCTCACCAATGACCTAGCACTCGATCTAATAGGATAATTGAGGGGTCGCGCCCCTTGGATTGAAGAACTCTACTGAAGAACTGAAGAACAAAACGAGGAAGACGAAGAAACGGCGGAGACGCGACAACGGCTGAAGGCTGGGAAAGTTTGATTAAATACATAGGAATGGACGGCCCTGATTGATTTGAGGATATCCAACGGCTAATCTTAGTCTGATTTGAGCCAAACTTTGAGGATGATGATCTGGGGTCAGGATCTGCCTTGTGGTAGCTCGGATCCTCCAGATGTGTAACCGATGGTCCAGATCATCTTAATCTTTGAATGGACGATCTAGAGCCCTCCGAGCTTGATCCAACGGTTGATTGAGCTCTGATTGGGATAAAACCTTCAGATCTTGATCAGAATGCTTGATCAACCCTAACCCTAGCTCGGATTGCTTCAGATGGTCCCGGATGGCTCAGATCTAGCCGCTTTTGAATTGGACGGCTCAGATTAATTCGAAGCTTGATAATTCGATCCGGTTCCTCTTCCGACTCAAGTTTGACCTAGTATGCCCTAGGTCATGAACCTTTGATGCCTACAAAAATAGATCAAAAATTTAGTGGCCAAATAATCCAATTTTGTGTAAATTTGCAATTAAGTCCAAAATAAGAGTAAGTTCTAAAACCTAGGGCAATTTCACAATTAAACAATAAAAACATAGGTCAAACATGGATTTTAGCAATTAAAATAATCAATAAAATGGTACTTATCTACTCCCCCACACTTGAGCTTGAGCGTCTCGCGAAAACACTAAATATGTATCCCTTAGATTTACTTAAGCATAATTAGAAGCAAATGAAAAGAAATTACCTAAGGTTGTCAATTCTCGAAAATCTAAGCTCTATGGATTAGTATCTCGTCCTTAAATCAACAACTTAGTCTTTCCATCCATCATGAGTCATTGAGATGAATTTAAATCACTAGCCTTTCAAGGAAAATTTTGGTGGCTCTCTCCTTAAGTTCTAAATTGATGATGGAAGTGGAGCTCACTCAAACACACATGCTTCTTGCACTACCATAGGCTTGCTTATTGTCTACTCTCCACCATTATTCATGATTAGGATCAACATCTACAAAAACAAGTGAAAATATGGAAAATGGTAAGAAAAACCAAGAAAATGGAAAAATTGATAGCGTGAAAGACTTGAGTACTCAAGGATGTTTCCAATGAACTCTGCCCTCTTGATAGTCCTCTAGTGCTATAAAAAGTGTGGCGAAGTCAAACTTTTTCCTTGCCCTTCAAAAATTTGATGAAAAAGCCTCATCAACTCCTTTGTGCCAACTTTCCATCTTGTGTGCCAACTTGTTTCCTTCTTTTTCCTTTTCTGAATTTTTTTTTCTTTCTCTCTAATGAAATTAGAATGTGATGGAACAAGGCTTAAATCAGATGAGAGAACTTCAATGATTTATAGTGCCAAGTCTTCAATTGCATGCCACTTTATCTCCTCTTTGCTTACAAACTGTTTTGTTCTTCTTCTCTCTTTTTTTCGGTTCTTTTTTTTTCTGTGTTTCATGTTTCAGTTTCATACCCAATGATTCAGATCTTGCAATCTCTGATTTCTCAAAACAATTAACATTAATTGGTACTTGCATCAATTGGTAGTGGAAGAATTAAATTTTTCACTTGAAAGTTCCTGCACTGCATTTTTTTCTTTCTTGCTTCTGTTCTGATAAATTCTCCAGCAGCTGTTACTTAAAACCTGCTCACCAAGAGGTTGAATTCAGCTGAAAACATTCAGCCAATTCTGTTCAGATGCAGCAAAGCATTTGCTGATTTAAGAAAACCAAATTCAGTTTGGATTGATACAAAACTGTGCCAAGACTGCATTCCATCTGATTTCTTCTCTTTTCTACTGATTTCTCAGCTTATATTCTCATTTTTATTGCCCTCCACAACCTCTGATAGCTATCGAGTGGTTTCTTGCAATCCAATGCAGTTTTTGATGATTTCAGTCAGCTGGATTCCGGCCTCCACACTGAGCAGATTCTCACATGCTGCCTTCAGATTTCAGATCTGCTGCAAACAAATTGAGTTCAGGGAGGAACCATTCTGCATCCTCTGTTTGATTCAGTAATGCAATGCTAAATTAGAAAACATCAGATTCAGTAAAAACAATTGATATCGAACTGCTTGTAAGGAAACAACTTATTATGGTAAACAATTTCTGCACATTGAACTTGGCACAGATTTCTGCTTAAGTTCCAGATTTTTCCAGCTTGGGTTCAGCTTCAATTCAGCTTGTCTTCAGATTGTACAGCTGCATTTCAGGCCTCCAACAAAGAGTGGCTGATTCCTATCGCAAAGAACAGCTTCAATCCCAACATTTCTAGTTAGTTGTAGTTTCTGATTTCTACAGCCTTGGCTCAACTTCTTCTCAGCTTTTGTAGCGACCCCGCCTTCTCTACCTTAGACGGACCGCTACTTGTCTACTTCTTGACTCTAATGCACGACTAAAAATGCGGAACTTTCTTTTTTTTGTATTTAATCTATCTATGAATGAGATTCTAACTTTAATAGTCATGCATGATACAATGGCACATTACTAGCAATTCTAACCATTTAAACTCATCACACAAGGTTCTATAACATTACTAAAGCACTATGGAATATGCATGCAACTTTTCTAAGCATATTTAAAGCAATAAGACTTAATTCGAAACTAACAACATCTTGGCACATGCAATAATATTTCTAGGACTTCATAGAATGTAAATCTTACTTTTCTACTGAATTCACAAGCATTTTAAGCACAATTAGGACTTAGTCCAAAAGGGAATAATAATAAGCTCAAGAATAAGTCTAAAATGCAATGTATCCACATGTTAAACTACTCATGCCCTTGCTCATCTAGTGCATTCACAAAAGTCTGCATACTAATTGAAATAACATGGAATCTTCATTCTACAAAATTGAGCATGTAAAACTATCCGAAGCATAAATGTTTAATAAACTCCATAACACAATAACTTGGAATTTGAAAATCTTAAACATTGCATTTCAATTAGGCTAAACTGTCTCATCCCAAGGATCTCTCCAAGGTCAGCCACCACACACACGTCACTCAGCACCGCCTCGTCGCCTTCCTTCAGAATTGCTTGTCTTTACCTTTACCTGCAGTAAGAGGAAATGCAACTAATAAGCATAAAGCTTAGCAAGTACTATCTAGCTCACAAAATCTCGAAATGTGCAGGCATGCTTTTTAAACAATATGAAATCACATGAGATACTTTTATGCTTAAAAGAAACACCAAAACATGTATAACTCAAAACATGCATACTCAAGCATTAATAAGTCTTAACTCACTTTCTCTTGGCTTAACATGAAACTTTAGCAATTCTTTAACTTTAAATCTTTCTTTAACTTTTAGAAAATGTCCTTAAACTTTAGGAAAACTTTGCTAAAGCATATACTTGAAAATAATACTCACTTGGATCCACTTAAGACGTAAGTACCATCTTATGCGCGTTCCCTAAAAGGTTGGGGTAGCGAGCCACCAATCCTAATAGAGCAGACCTTGGTCTACCAGGGCCAAGACCTTGGAATTGGACACCTGGATTTCTTTAATGACGCCCTTGGACGCCGGGTACTGGCCTTAGAAAATAAAATAGCTTTTCTTTCTTTTCTTTCTTATCTTTAAATGCCTTGGCATTTTATCGAGCACCTTGTGTGCCCAAAATCCCTAAGTCTTGACTTTTGGGGATTTCGTAAGGCCTTGGCCTTCTCTTTTCTTTTTCTTTATCTTTCTTTTCTTTTCTTATAGATTTCTTAGACCCTAAGCTCACATAGGGTACTCTATCAAATACATCTAAGCATATAACGAACTAAGATCACATGCAACATCTTAACTAAAAGTAAATATCTCCTTTAAAACTTTTAAGGGAAAATTCTTGCGGAAAACCGCCTCTTACTGCAGGTGAGCAGTACTTACCTTGATTTCTTGGACTTACAACCGAAATTAGACGACTAGGGCTCGGGTGAAACTTGAGATCTCTACGAACCGTCCGCGTCTACGTGTTCTTCTCGTCGAGACGAACGAAACGCTCCGACCCCCTTGAGATTCCCTTAGCCGGCGCCCCTTAAGAGAGGAGAGGAGGAAAGAAAACCTAGGTTCCCTTTTGTTTTCGCCGCCCCTCCCTCGCCCCCTTCTCGCACGCAGCCGAAAATTCTCCTCCAAGGGTTTCACGCGACTTAAGCGGGGTTTAAATACCTCTTCATGAAAAAACGTAACTACTCTATAAAATTATTTCTCTCCACCTTTTGTTGTGCTTGATACCCTAGCCCAGCCGGTCACTTGCGCACCCTTAAGGGCTTGCTCCTCCTGTGGTCGCGAGTTCGAACCCCCCTGCTGCCCTTTAAAGTTTTTCTTTTTTTAAAAATACTAAACGGACTCGAAAAATTCCATAAAAATATTCTAAAAATTCCTAAAAATATCTAGAATATTTCTAAAACATTTTTAAATAGTTCTAAGGACTTTAAGAACTTCAATATGGAAATTTTGGGGCGTTACAATCCCCCATACCTTATAAAAAGTTCATCCTCGAACTTAAAATAATTCTGGATATTTTTCTCTCATGCTGTCTTCACGTTCCCAAGTAGCTTCCTCATGCTTTTGATTCTGCCAGATGACCTTCACTAGTGGCACTTCTTTATTTCTTAATCTTTTAACTGCTTTGTCCACTATCTGTGTCGATCTGCTCTCATAGCTAAGATCTTCTTGGATCTGTACTGATTGAGGCTGAATCACTTGGCTAGGATCGTGAATACACTTCTTTAGCATAGAGACATGAAAGGTACTGTGGATAGCTGACATATCCTCTGGTAAGTCCAGCTCATATGCTGCCTTACCAACCCTCTTTATGATCTTGTAGGGTCCTATGTAGCGAGGACTTAGCTTGCCCTTTTTGCCAAATCTCATCACTCCCTTCATAGGAGCGACCTTGAGGAATATTGAATCTCCAACTTGGAATTCAAGTGGCCTACGGCGTGTGTCAGCATAACTTTTCTGTCTACTCTGGGCAGTCTCAATCCTCTGGCGGATCATCTGGATAGCCTGAGTGGTCTCATCTATAAGCTCAGTCTGGCTGCCTAGTCCTGACTCCATCTCTTTCTTCTCACCAGCTTCTTGCCAGCATATGGGTGATCTGCATTTCCTGCCATATAATGCTTCATAAGGTGCCATTTTGATAGTGGCCTGATAGCTATTGTTGTAGGCAAATTCAGCTAAACATAGGTACTTGCACCAACTGCCTTTAAAATCTAGTGCACAGGCCCTGAGCATATCTTCTAAAATTTGATTTACTCTTTCTGTCTGTCCATCAGTCTGGGGATGGAAGGCTGTGCTGAATTTAAGTCTGGTGCCCAGTGCGTGCTGAACACACTCCCAGAAGTGAGAGACAAAGCGCCCGTCTCTGTCAGAAATGATAGACTTCGGAACTCCATGAAGCCTGATCACCTCTTTCACATATAACTACGCCAAATGCTCTACTGAGTGCGACACCTTGATGGCTAGAAAGTGGGCAGACTTGGTCAATCTGTCCACTATCACCCAAATTGCATCGTGTCCATGGGTGGTCCTTGGGAGACCTGTGATAAAGTCCATGGATATCTCTTCCCACTTCCACTCTGGAATGGGAAGAGGCTGCAGAACTCCTCCTGGTCTCTGGTGCTCTGCTTTGACTCTCTGGCAGGTCAAGCAGGTACTGATATATCTGGCCACGTCTCGCTTGAGTCCAGACCACCAGAACCTTTTCTTTAAATCTTGGTACATCTTGGTAGAACCAGGATGCATAGAGTACGGGGTACTGTGGGCTTCTTCTAGAATATTCTTTCTTAGTTCCTCATCATTGGGGATGCAAAGGCGGTCTCCAAGATAGAGGATGCCACTATCTGATACTCGAAACTCTGAATTTTATGCCTCTTGGATCTCCTGCTTGATCTTCTGGATCTCTGGGTCTTGACTTTGCTTTCTTTGTATATCCACAAGCAGGGTTGACTCTAGAGTCAATGCAGGAAGTTGCCCAATTATTACCTCGACTCCAAAATCCTTTATTTCTTTCTGAAGTGGTAGAGACAGTGATGATAGGGACATCAGTGCTGCACAGGATTTCCTGCTCAGTGCATCTGCCACTTTATTAGCCTTACCTGGGTGGTAGAGGATTTCACAGTCATAATCTTTGACCAACTCTAGCCACCTGCGCTGCCTCATATTCAGATCCTTTTGAGTGAAGAAGTACTTCAAACTCTGATGGTCTGTGAAGATTCTGCACTGCACTCCATACAGGTAGTGTCTCCAGAGCTTCAGTGCAAAAACCACAGCTGCTAGCTCAAGGTCATGAGTAGGGTAATTCTTCTCATAGTCCTTGAGCTGTCTGGAGGCATATGCTATTACTTTACCGTCTTGCATGAGGACAACTCCAAGGCCCATCTTGGATGCATCACTGTAGATGTCAAAGGCCTTGTCACTCTCTGGAACCGTCAGGATGGGAGCACTGGTCAGTCTCTTCTTCAGCTCTAGAAAACTGTGCTCGCATTTATCTGACCATTCAAACTTCTTGTTCTTTCTGGTCAAGGCTGTGAGTGGAGAGGCTATTCTGGAAAAGTCTTCCACAAATTTTCTGTAATATCCTGCCAGGCCTAAGAAACTTCTGATTTCACTGGCATTCTTGGGTCTACACCAGTTGCTGACTGCTTCTATCTTGGCTGGATCAACTTGAATGTCTTCTTTGGATACAATGTGACCTAGGAAGGTCACCTGATCTAGCCAAAACTCACACTTTGAGAATTTTGCATAGAGCTTCTCCTGCTGAAGGATCTGCAGCACTATCCTCAAGTGTGTAATATGGTCCTCTGGAGTCTGTGAGTATATGAGAATATCATCAATAAATACAATGACGAATTTATCGAGATACTCCCTGAAGATGTGGTTCATCAGCTCCATGAAGACTGCTGGAGCATTGGTTACTCCAAAAGGCATCACTACAAATTCGTAGTGGCCGTATCTTGTCCTAAAGGCTGTCCTGGGGATGTCACTTTCTTTAACCTTTAGCTGATGATACCCAGAACGCAGTCTATCTTCGAGAACACTGTAGCCCTTTGAGTTGATCAAATAAATCATCTATTCTAGGAAGGGGGTACTTGTTCTTGATGGTTACCTTGTTCAGAGCTCTGTAGTCTATGCACAGACGCATAGACCCATCCTTCTTCTTGACGAAAAGTACAGGAGCTCCCCAGGGTGAATGACTCGGGCGGATGAAGCCCTTGTCTAGTAGCTCCTGGAGTTGCTCTTGTAATTCTTTCAGCTCTGCAGGAGACATACGATATGGGGCTTTTGAGACCGGACCGGTACCTGGCACCAGCTCAATCTCAAATTCCACTCCCTGTTGGGCGGTAGTCCAGGTAGTTCTTCTGGGAAACTTCTGGATATTCGCAGACTACCCGTACATCCTCCTGCTTGAGTTCTTTCTTTGCTTCTGAGTCCACTACGTGTGCAAGAAAACCAGCACACCCTTGCTCTAGCATCTGGTGGGCTGCCAAGGCTGAGAGGAATTTCTGAGTCTTCCTCTTTGGGGCTCCTTGAAACTCGAATGGTGGTTCTCCTTCTGGGCTGAAAACCACCTTCCTTCTACGGCAGTCCACTGAAGCGCTGTACTTACTGAGGAAATCCATGCCCAGTATGATGTCGAAGTCTTGCATCGCAAGGACTATCAGATCGACATATAGCTCTCGGTCTGAAATCTTGATTGGCACAGCCCGGAGCCGCTGGGTGGATTCCATGATTTCCCCTGAAGGGAGAGTTGTCAGGAATCTGGACTCCCAACTCTCTGCAGGCACCTGTAACTTACTAGCAAAAGGTACTGATACGAAAGAATGGGTCGCCCCAGTGTCAAACAGTGTAGTAGCTAAATGCTGAAAAATAACTATTTGACCTGTTACGACCGTGGAGGCGCTGGCAGCTTCTTCCTTCGTGAGGGAAAAGACTCTGGCATTGGTTGGAACTGGTGCTGCTTCCAACCCTCCCTGACTGATCTGAGGTCCCTCCAGTATAGTAGGCATGTAATGTAACTGAGGCTTGCCTCCATACTGTACGGACTGCTGAGGAAGTACCTTAAACTTGTTTGGGCAGTCTTTGGATCTGTGTCCCTCTTGTCCACATGAGTAGCATCCAGTTACACCCAAAAGGCATGCTCCTGGATGGGTCCTCCCACACTTAGGACAAGGTGGATACCTAGCTTGCTTGTTCTCTGGGTTTCCTTTTTGGCTGCCAGGCCACTGCTTCCTTTTGTGGTTCTTGTTCTTCCAGTTCTGGTTATTTGGCTGAGGCTTCTGGCCTCCTGTTGTCTTGTTCTCAATCAGGACTGGCTTCTGCTGTGTTTGCTGTGCCTTGATGCTATTCAGATAGTGCTCTGAGATTAGAGCACTACTGACCAACTCCTCGCTGGTCTGGGGTCGGTGCGTCCCGCTGTTCACGTTGAGTGCTATTTCAGGGTTCAGCATGCGGAGCATCAGTCTGACTCGCTCCTTCTCTGTGCTGACTAGCTCTGGGCAGAGGCGAGCTAGTCTGTTGAACTTCGCGACTGCTTCTCCCACTGGTAGGTTACCTTGTCTGAACTCCATGAAGTCCTCGTAGTGCTTGTTGGTAACCCGCATGTGGAAGAACTCCTCATAGAACTCTTGCTCGAAATCTGTCCAGCTCATCTGGTTGACTATCCTCTTACTCTTGACTCGCTCCCACCACATACGAGCATCTCCAGTTAGGCAGAAGGAGGCACATTTGACCTTCTCGACTTCTGGCCAGTCAAGAAGCTCCATTGTGCTCTCTAAAGTCTTGAACCAAGCCTGGGCATCCCAGGGCTCAGTCGTGCCTGAGAAGCTTTCGGGTTTCAGCCTCTGCCACTGGACGAGGTATGCTTCTTGTCTTCGGTTCACGGCAGGGGTCTCCTGTGTGACTGGTGGAACTTCAGCCACCACTGGAGTTCCCACTCCTGCTGTGGGTGGTGTAGGGGGCACTGGGTGCTGATTTGCCATCAGTGTGGCGATGGTCTTCTGTTGTTCTGTAATCTGAGCTTGCATTTGAGCAATGACTGCCATCAGGTTTGGCTGTTCTGTGCCAGGCTCATTGTTATCTTGAACTGGAGTTCTGTTCCTTGCATTAGGAGCTCGGCCTCTTCTTGCCATCTAATAATGCATAAGGGAACAAGAATCACCACTATATTTCTAGGTATAGAACTTGTTTTCTTACTTAGTAACCTAATATCCATTCTAGGGATTAAACATGATTCCGTGATACTAAGGTATTAAACATGCTTCCTTGTTCTATGCACATATGAGTAAGTACTTAAGCATTTCTCTATACTGCAATTAAGTAAAGGAGCAATAGAAAACTGAAACTTAAAGCTTTCTTACTTGAAGACGGCAAGGTTGATGCTGATGTGTGTGTGATGCTGGAGAATGGGAACTGCTCTGATACCAACTGTAGCGACCCCGCCTTCTCTACCTTAGACGGACCGCTACTTGTCTACTTCTTGACTCTAATGCACGACTAAAAATGCGGAACTTTCTTTTTTTTTGTATTTAATCTATCTAAGAATGAGATTCTAACTTTAATAGTCATGCATGATACAATGGCACATTACTAGCAATTCTAACCATTTAAACTCATCACACAAGGTTCTATAACATTACTAAAGCACTATGGAATATGCATGCAACTTTTCTAAGCATATTTAAAGCAATAAGACTTAATTCGAAACTAACAACATCTTGGCACATGCAATAATATTTCTAGGACTTCATAGAATGTAAATCTTACTTTTCTACCGAATTCACAAGCATTTTAAGCACAATTAGGACTTAGTCCAAAAGGGAATAATAATAAGCTCAAGAATAAGTCTAAAATGCAATGTATCCACATGTTAAACTACTCATGCCCTTGCTCATCTAGTGCATTCACAAAAGTATGCATACTAATTGAAATAACATGGAATCTTCATTCTACAAAATTGAGCATGTAAAACTATCCGAAGCATAAATGTTTAATAAACTCCATAACACAATAACTTGGAATTTGGAAATCTTAAACATTGCATTTCAAATAAGCTAAACTGTCTCATCCCAAGGATCTCTCCAAGGTCAGCCACCACACACACGTCACTCAGCACCGCCTCGTCGCCTTCCTTCAGAATTGCTTGTCTTTACCTTTACCTGCAGTAAGAGGAAATGCAACTAATAAGCATAAAGCTTAGCAAGTACTATCTAGCTCACAAAATCTCGAAATGTGCAGGCATGCTTTTTAAACAATATGAAATCACATGAGATACTTTTATGCTTAAAAGAAACACCAAAACATGTATAACTCAAAACATGCATACTCAAGCATTAATAAGTCTTAACTCACTTTCTCTTGGCTTAACATGAAACTTTAGCAATTCTTTAACTTTAAATCTTTCTTTAACTTTTAGAAAACTTCCTTAAACTTTAGGAAAACTTTGCTAAAGCATATACTTGAAAATAATACTCACTTGGATCCACTTAAGACGTAAGTACCATCTTATGCGCGTTCCCTAAAAGGTTGGGGTAGCGAGCCGCCAATCCTAATAGAGCAGACCTTGGTCTACCAGGGCCAAGACCTTGGAATTGGACACCTGGATTTCTTTAACGACGCCCTTGGACGCCGGGTACTGGCCTTAGAAAATAAAATAGCTTTTCTTTCTTTTCTTTCTTATCTTTAAATGCCTTGGCATTTTATCGAACACCTTGTGTGCCCAAATCCCTAAGTCTTGACTTTTGGGGATTTCGTAAGGCCTTGGCCTTCTCTTTTCTTTTTCTTTATCTTTCTTTTCTTTTCTTATAGATTTCTTAGACCCTAAGCTCACATAGGGTACTCTATCAAATACATCTAAGCATATAACGAACTAAGATCACATGCAACATCTTAACTAAAAGTAAATATCTCCTTTAAAACTTTTAAGGGAAAATTCTTGCGGAAAACCGCCTCTTACTGCAGGTGAGCAGTACTTACCTTTATTTCTTGGACTTACAACAGAAATTAGACGACTAGGGCTCGGGTGAAACTTGAGATCTCTACGAACCGTCCGCGTCTACGTGTTCTTCTCGTCGAGACGAACGAAACGCTCCGACCCCCTTGAGATTCCCTTAGCCGGCGCCCCTTAAGAGAGGAGAGGAGGAAAGAAAACCTAGGTTCCCTTTTGTTTTCGCCGCCCCTCCCTCGCCCCCTTCTCGCACGCAGCCGAAAATTCTCCTCCAAGGGTTTCACGCGACTTAAGCGGGGTTTAAATACCTCTTCATGAAAAAACGTAACTACTCTATAAAATTATTTCTCTCCACCTTTTGTTGTGCTTGATACCCTAGCCCAGCCGGTCACTTGCGCGCCCTTAAAGGCTTGCTCCTCTTGTGGTCGCGAGTTCGAACCCCCCTGCTGCCTTTTAAAGTTTTTCCTTTTTTAAAAATACTAAACGGACTCGGAAAATTCCATAAAAATATTCTAAAAATTCCTAAAAATATCTAGAATATTTCTAAAACATTTTTAAATAGTTCTAGGGACTTTAAGAACTTCAATATGGAAATTTCGGGGCATTATAGCTTTCACTCAATGTTTTTTTCTGAAATTACAGCCAATATATAGCTGCAATTCTGCTATTGCATTCCATTTTAAAACCTTGCACAACTTTTCTCAACTTGGCACAGCTTTTTCCTTCTTTGCAAATTCTGATCTGTGTTTTTTTTTCTGTTTTCATTTCATTTGCCTCACCCGAATTCAACTTGAGGTGCAACTTCCTTGGATCTTCATTGATGATCAAGAATCATTCAATTGTTTTCAATCTTTGACCACTTCCCTTTCTTGCAACTCAATTTGGCACATTGATTTCTTGTCATTTCCTTTTCTTTTTTTTTTAGTTCATGCGGAATTTTTTTCTCAGCCGGATTTGCTATGAAAAACAATTTCATCTCCAATTCATAACTGAATTCTTCATTTGCTCTTGATACCAAGCTCCACTCAATTTGGCAAAAAAAAATTTTTTCCGAAATGAAGTGCATCCTTGATGAAAATTCATTCCAAATCACCAATCACTCCCCCACACTTAAATCTTTGTCCATCTCGGGCAAAGTAGTATCAAGAAAACATCCCAAGCAAACAAATCCATAGAAAAATTGGGGTTAAGATTAGGAATAAGGAAAGACAAACAGAGTAGACATGATATTTTCCAAAATTGATATGGAAAGGTAAACAAGGTGATTAGTCTCTATAGATGTGATTCAATCATTGAAATATGATTTTGAAAGATCCTAAGCAAGTTCTAGAGTACATTAACATATGTGTATCACAAATATAAGGTTAATTCTCACTAGGCAAAAATAATTCATCTCAAGTCCTCAATCAAGAATCTAAAGAAAAGTAGTACTCAAGCATCCAAGATTTCATCCATTAACTCAAACCCTAAGTTTTGACAACCAAATTTAATTTATTTTCAAAAAGATTCTAAAATGCTATGGAGATAACCTAGAGGGATACTTTTATTTCCTAATCATGCAAGAAACAAATTTCCAAGAAAATTAAAATGATATCTACAATGACTCCTAGTCATTCTACTCTACTAATGCATTTATTAGCAAGAACTCAATTTAAAAGTGAAAAATGCAATGAGAGAAAATATAAGAAAGAACAATCTCCCCTTTATTTCTGGTGGACGGAGTCTATCCAGAAGTAGCCTCCATCGTGGTAGTGGAGGAGTCTGGGTGGCTGAGAGAATTTGGACTCCCCCACACTTGAACTTTATCCTATAAATTCTCTTATTAATTATTCCGTTTAAGCCAAGTTTTATTATAACTAACTTTATAATAAAACAAATTATTCTCTTCTTTAATTATGGAATAAATTTTATAAGAAATTTATAAAATTTTCTTTTAATGGAAAAATCAATTCATAATTAATTTTATAAAATTAAAATAAACCACTCCACGGATTATTTTAATTTCCCAAAAAGAAATAAATTTCTATAAATTTATTTATATAAATTTCTTTATACAAATTTATTTATCCATAATTTATAAAACAAATCGTGCTAGATTTATTTTATTAATTAAACCAATTAAATTGGTTTTCTTCCACTTTAATGGCCGGCCACAACAAAGAGGTTTGGCACCCTCTTTGGCCGGCCAAACCAACCCGAACCGATCGCGAATTAAACTCATTTAATTCGCCCAATAAGCCTTCAAAAGACTTAGCCATTTTTAGCTTCCATTGCGCCTCTGACAAATTCAGATTCGACTTATTTCTCTTGATCGGAAAATCCAATTTTCAACTCGTTTTAAATCCCTCGGATTACTCGTAGTGCGTGTGACTAAATAGGCTTTCGATTTATGTTGGTCGTCTATAATCAACAAATTATAGAACGATCATGAGTGGCACCTAGTAGTACATCATGACCCCCAATTAATTGAAAGATCAACGGTTTGACCTCAGAAGAAATTATTCTGAAACCCTTCAGCAACTCTAATGAATCGTGCCCCATTCCCTTCACCATCTTATACCCACTTGGTTCAGGACACGGTCTATATGTGTCAGTCCCCACTAGGCTGACTACGTCACACCTAGCCCAAGTAGTGTCTTTCTCGTCCTTTGGATTTCTAATTACTCTCATGTATTTAAGAGACTCGCACTCTAAACATGATATACTCTGGCCAGAGGTTTTGAGTAACAATCCGACGATAGGCTTGGGTATACATCTCCTCGCAAGGAGTGGTGAATCCTTTGTAGGCTGTTCAAACATCTTCGAGCACTTCGGCTTATACCCAATCATCCTGGGTCCACACCTCCTTGGAGATGCTTGCTTAAGATGTTAAAGTATAAGTCTCCATGACCAAGATGACTTGAACACCGCAAGTCAAAGGAACATCGCACTTAAGCTGCAGTAAGAACTTCATTGACATATCTACATGTAGATTCCCATATAAAGTCTTACAGCTAGTCACTCCAATGAACTAGTTCCCTTAACTAGCATCCATGTTTATCTCCGGACATCCCAATGTCACCAGCTAGTGAGAATCAGCTGATTAGAGAATAACCCATGCTAGTCTCAACAGAATTGATTGTGTCCGTATTTATCAATTCATTGACTAGGGATATTTTCAATACTTCACAATTGCACATTTAGATATAGTCACTAGTTGTGATCCCATCACAAATTCTCTTATGCTATGAATTGTATTGCGGACATTCAGTAGATGAGTTCAAGATCTCAATCAAATACACAAAACATGTATACTCAAATAGTGAATTATCATTTATTAATATAAATGTTTACATCATAAGGCGATTGCCTTAGGACACTTCTCTCATATCACTAACAATATCCACAAAAGATGTATCAAGTAATTTATCATAACAAACAACATTAATTATAGGTGCCTCTAAAATTATTTCGCAATCCATATCTACAAGAGATGTATCAGGTAATGCATTATGACCAAGGAAATCAATTTTTGGTACCTCTATTGGATTTGCACAAAAAATTTCTACACAAGGTATATCAATAAATTCATCAGAACCAATAAAGTCAGCACTAGGTACCTCACTGAATTTTTCTGAACAAAAAGGAGAAATACTTACCTGAGCGTGCTGGAGAATACCTGGAGGTTCTACAAGAGTAGATGTATCCATGGCCTCCTCCTCATCAAGTACATGCTCCTTTTCAGCCTCAAGCTCTGGTGGACATTCAACTGGTGATCCTTGGGTTCTTGCTTCCACCATGCAAGTCCCTACACTTTCTGGTTCATCCTCTGAATCTTGTGGTGGTCCCTGGGGCTTAGTGCAATCCCCTACACCTATGGAATTATCTCCCATGCATGTTCCTCCTGTAATATCTGCAACATCAATATCAGAAAAATTAGGACCATCAATTATACTATCATCACAAAATAAAAGTCTAGAATGGTCCTGTGGAGCTTCAGTTTCTTCTTCTGGAGCTGAAAAATTTGGAAATGAATCTTGAATAGGAATCTCCGGAGGGATGCATGCTTTAGGTGCCCTGATTTTAATGATTTCTTCTTCTTCTTCTTCTAAAATTCTAAGATCACTTGAAGAAAGACTTGGCCATGCACTAGGGTCACCTTGAACTGATATAAAATCAACTCCGGGGCTCTCAGAATTAAGAGTATCTTGAGAATATAATTGTTCTGATCTTTGAGCTTTTATCTGATTCAAATCACTAGCCACTTGTTCCATTTGCCTTTCGAGGTTTTGAACCTCTTGTTGAAACATTTGTTGAAATTGAGACTGTTGAAAATTGGAGCCCTGGAATTCTTGGATCTGAGGTTGAATTTGTGGTGGTGAAAACTGAAATTGCATGGGCTGGAAATTCTGGTTATGTAGTTGAAAATTTGGATCATATGGCTGTGAATATTGAAAAGGTTGTTGAAAATTCTGTATAGGTTGAAATTCTTGCTGCCATGGCTGAGGTTGAATGTGAAATTGATTATTTCCTTGCTGAAAACTTACAAAAGGCTGCTGGAAATCTTGGTTAAAATGCTGAAATCCTTGGTTTGGTTGGACTTGAGGGAAGGGTGGTTGCTGAAAATTCTGATTATCAAAACACCCTTGCTGAATTCCTTGAAAAGATACTTGATTTTGTTGATAGGGTTGCTGAAAATTGGGCTGAAATTGCTGAAAGTTGGGCTGAAAATTCTGGAATTGTGGCTGCCCAATCTAAAAAGTCTGACTTGGCTGAAAATCTTGCTGAAATTGTTGATATTGTTGTGGTTGCTCGAATTGTTGTAATGGTTGATTGAAAGGTTGGTTCTGCTGAAATTGTGGACACGGCTGCTAGTAAGTAGATGAAAATATTTTGAACCTGCAGTCCTGTCACAAAACAAACAAGAAAAATGGCAGTACCAATATACAAAAGATAAAGCACAATAAAGTAGAATCAAATGATATGCCCATAAGTACACAAGCAAAAATCAAACAAATCAACTAGTTGCTTCCCCGGCAACGACGCCAAAAATTTGACGGACCCGAGATAGCTAGATTAAATTTGTCACAAAATGTGTGGATCCGTCAGAATTTAAAATTTATAAATATGTGCTGGAAACCCTTTTTGCAATCAAAATATGAAAACGTAGTAAAGGGGCCACAGGTCGTATTTTTCCTCGGGACTAGTTGATGTTGTGTGATTCGAGCTCGTGTTTATGTGTCGTTTGTGATTTTGGGTTTCGAATGTAATTTGGGTTTGGGTTTCAATTCGGAAATGGAAAAGCACAAAGAAAAGGAAGACACTTAACCCAGCAAACTTAAACCAAGTAATGGCAATTGATGAGCTTAACCACTAAACAATTTAAACAAACCAATGAAACTTGACCGAATTCGGAAAACAAATATGAATTCAAATTGTAAGAGTACACCACAACTTGTATTGATCTTCAGGAATTGCCTCTCAAAACCAAAGCATTCACTTGATACAAAACACAACAATGAGACAACTTGATACTCAAATGGAACAAACTCATGTGCCAAAAAAAACTTATACTGAGTGCAAGAAACTGACAATTCAGAATCAGTTAGTCAAATTCAGCTTGGGAATCAAGCTCATAGTGAAATGCTCAGCATGAATGAGTGAGAAAATTCAGATTGGAATGGAGCAACTCAGAAATGGATCTAGATTGCAGAATTCAGACTGCAGAATTTAAACTGCAGAAGCATGTTTATGGAGAACTGCAAAAAATCCGGACTGTCCATGAATGCATCAATTCTAATGCAAAAACTTCAGACTGTAGAATCATGAATTCAGAATCAATTCATTGCTACAAGGTACTGATGCTCAAAAATTACACTAGTCAGTTCAGAAACAAGTCACATTCTGCAGAAACTGTCATTGAATTGCAGCAACAATTCGGAGCAAACCTGAGTGCAGGATTGCAGGATTTGGATGCAATATTGAAAGAAAATGCTTTATAAACTAATGTAGTAATGCAGCAACTAATTAGGCAAAGATCTAACAGATGCAAGCTGGAAACTACTTGGCACAAATCTCAGAAGCTACAACTAAAAGAAATGTTCAGACTTAATGCTGAATTTGCTGCAATTGTGTTGGCACACAATCTAAATTGGCACGCAACAATAGGACTGCAGGAAACTACACTTAAATGCTATGCTATCTAAGGAAACTATCTATCTAATGCGAGAGCAAAAATTAACAACTAAACAGCTCGGAAAAAATTCAGAAAACAAGCAATCTGAGACAAACTCAGAAACTGAAAGGAAATGCAGAAATTAAATGGCACGCAACAATTAACAGAGAAACGAACTGAAATTAGATTCGATTGTTTACTAAACAAGTTCTTAAACTACTTAACCTGAAGATTTAAACCCAATTAAATTAAACAATTCAGAAACCACTCTTAAACAACTAATAAAGAAAATTGCAGAAAACAGAACAGATTGCGGCAGAATTAAAAACCACAACTAAAACAGAATTTAAAGTAATTAAACTACTCCTCGATCATTCCCTAGCTCGAGTACTCCTTGTTCGTCAGGCAAGGGTGAGCCTCGAACCCCTAAGCTCAACAATTCAATGGAGAAACTCAATCAGCGATCCATTCAACTCAGCTTGCTCAAATCTGAATTTTCCATTCGAATTCCTTCAATTCAGCTGTGTCCGATTGCGATGCGGCTTGTGGATGATCCAAACACTCCAGGGAACCCCTCTGAACTGCTCGGGTGGATGCAAATGGAGCACAACCGAGCAAAGGAAGCAAATGGCAGAGCTGAGGAAACCCTCACTCAGCTCTGTTTCTTGGGCAAGTTGAGGCTAGAAACTTCACGGATGAGCTCACCAATGACCTAGCACTCGATCTAATAGGATAATTGAGGGGTCGCGCCCCTTGGATTGAAGAACTCTACTGAAGAACTGAAGAACAAAATGAGGAAGACGAAGAAACGGCGGAGACGCGACAACGGCTGAAGGCTGGGAAAGTTTGATTAAATACATAGGAATGGACGACCCTGATTGATTTGAGGAAATCCAACGGCTGATCTTGCTCTGATTTGAGCCAAACTTTGAGGATGATGATCTGGGGTCAGGATCTGCCATGTGGTAGCTCGGATCCTCCAGATGTGCAACGGATGGTCCAGATCATCTTAATCTTTGAATGGACGATCTAGAGCCCTCCGAGCTTGATCCAACGGTTGATTGAGCTCTGATTGGGATAAAACCTTCAGATTTTGATCAGAATGCTTGATCAACCCTAACCCTAGCTTGGATTACTTCAGATGGTCCCGGATGGCTCAGATCTAGCCACTTTTGAATCGGACGGCCCAGATTAATCCGAAGCTTGATAATTCGATCCGGTTCCTCTTCCGACTCAAGTTTGACCTAGTATGCCCTAGGTCATGAACCTTTAATGCCTACAAAAATAGATCAAAAATTTAGTGGCCAAATAATCCAATTTTGTGTAAATTTGTAATTAAATCCAAAATAAGAGTAAGTTCTAAAACCTAGGGCAATTTCACAATTAAACAATAAAAACATAGGTCAAACATGGATTTTAGCAATTAAAATAATCAATAAAATGGTACTTATTAGTTTTCCACGGGGAAAAGTCCCCTTGTGGCTCACGGCAAGAAGAGGAAAGGAGGAGGAAGAAGGGAGAAGAGGAAGAGCCTTGGTGGAAGAAGAAGAGGAGAAAATAACTCAAGTGTCTCTTCCCTTCTCATCTACTTCTTTTATACTAAGTGAAGGGGCATGGTGCCTCTTCACATGGTACCTCTTCACCTCCTTTTAGCCTCAACTAAAATCTCCTTTCTTTTCCCAATAGCACTCCCTTGCTAGGTGAATTGGTTAGTACATGTATGATGAGGCTCTAGGTCCAAGGTTCAATCCTTGGTGCATGTATTTTTTTTTATTCCATTTACTCTTATTTTTGGCAAGGCCCACATAAGAGCCCACCAAGAGTCATGCTAATATTCCTAAATGGACTTTATTTCTATCTATGTTAAAATTCTACCCAAGGTCCACTAATAGCCATGATACTAGAAGAGCCCACGTAAGACCCATTAGCACTTAGCTTTTTAATCTATATAAGAGATCATGCTAAGGTTCATGCTAGTATACTCAAGAATCCATATAGGCATGATCAATATTTTAAAGAAAAATATTGAGAGGATTTTACAGGCGTTACAATCCCCCATACCTCGTGAAAGTTCGTCCTCGAACTTAGAATAGCTCCGGGTACTTGCGTCTCATCTCGTCCTCAAACATAAAATTAAGCTTTCACATATTAATTGATTCTTATAATTCACATCTCTTCTTCATTATAATTTCTCTCATCACTCTATCATCATCAATTTATTCTTGTATGGTCTATCAGTCCTTTTTACACACTACTGCATGTTGGATAGAGAGAAACGATAGAAGGGGTGAATATCGTAAAACGTTCGGATTCAGAAATAGAGAATGCACAGCGAAAATTAACACAAACACACGCAAACACCAAGTTTTTTAATTGGTTCGGAGTCGCGGTCGGCTCTTACTCCAAGGCCCACGGTTGTTGACCGTTTTCTGCGGGCAATTCTATATGCGCAAAAAGTTTACAAGTATAGATTACAAGATTAGTACAGTAAACTAACAGAAAGCCGCTCTTAATTACCGACGTCCAGAGTAGATCGTATTTTTGAAGCAGAGGGACGTCGTCGGCGCTTATATCTCGAGTCGGGAGGTTTCCGGAGCAGAGCGTGAGCGTAGAAGAGCGTGAATGCGTTGGAAGAATTGATTCCTGAAAGCCTTGGGGTCGAGGGCCTTTTTATAGCCCCTGGGGGCGCTCGGAACGTCGAGGGCGCCCCCCCCACGTGTCAGGTGATCCGAGTTCCTCTCGGTCAGCTCTGATCCCTTCAATCTCGCGATCAGGCTTTAACGGGGGTGCCCGGGACGCTGGGGGCACCCGGGTTGACTGAGTCACCTCTTATCTATTTGGCTTCGCTAGCTTCTGCTTCGTTAGCTTAAACTGGGGGCGCCCGGGATGCTGGGGGCGCCCGGGAGCATGGGGGGCGCCCGGGTGCACGGGGTCGCCCCGCCCATAAGCTGCCGAAGTACTTCTTTTGCTTCATCTATTTTGTGTTCACCTTGGGGGCGCCCAGGACACTCCGGGCGCCCTACTCAGCTGCTGCCTCACTCCTTTGAGGCTCTCTGAGCTGCAGACACTCGTTCCTTTGGTCCTGCATCCAGGGTTAGTCCAAAACAACATAAAGCAATAATATGTTAGTTTTATACAGCCTTAGCTGTCTTGGTTCTGACTTTGGGTCTCCCAAATGGAACCCTAGGTCGAACCGACACCTACTGTTCCCTCGACGGGAACGCATCCTCACCTACTCCTCTCGGGAGAATTTACCTGATGCCAACCGGCTCCTCCGGTTGGACTTTTGCCCAGCAGTCCTTCGCTAGGTACCTAGCTGTCCTTCGCCAGGTCTTCAGTACCAAGCCGTCCTTCGCCTGGTGCCTAGCAGTCCTTTGCTAGGACTTTGTATCCTGGCATTCCTTCGACAGGTGCCTAGCAGTCCTTCGCTAGGGCTTTGTATCCTGGCATTTCTTCGCCAGGTGCCTAGCAGTCCTTCGCTAGGGCTTTGAATCCTGGCATTCCTTCGCTAGGTGCCTAGCAGTCCTTTGCTAGGACTTTTCCTGCACACTTGAGTAACATATTAGATAAACATTATACCTTAACTTTTGAACCCTTTTGCCATTATCAAAACACAGGTTCGACTTGGGTGCTTTCTGCACCAACACTGGACACTTTTTTTTTCTTCTTTAAACTTAACTTAAACATCTCAACTCTAGTTGTTTCTTATAAATAACTATCCTTTCTTTTAAAGTTCTCTACAATCCCACTACTCTTGTTCATTAATTCTCTTACAGATCTACTTACGCTCTCTTATTTATTCATTTTACTTAGATCAATCAACACTTCATTTTGTTAACTAAACATTATTCCTCTACAAATGTATTTAAGACTCTCTTCTGATTTTAGCACACTTATCACAGTCTTCGCTTCGGATCTATTTTACTTATCTTAACTACTCTACTACAACATATTTACTTATTCCTCAACATTAATCCTCATCATTTTTTTTCTTATCTCATCTAGGCTACTTAACTCTTTATTTATATCTTCCACTAATGTCACAGATCATTTCTTTGTTGTCATTATTGACGCTCTATTCTCAGCAACACTTACTTCTCCAGCCATAAAAACATTTATCCAATTACTCTCTCAGTTATCCTTTAATCTTAATCATTTTTCTACTTATTACTTTATCATCTTTTATCTCTTTAACTCTACTTCTATAACACCTCTTTTTTTTGTTTTTAAAACACTTTCTGCCTTTCCTTCTCATACTCTACTGAGCTTTACATTATATTCTACTCTTATCGTTCTCAATCTACGTACTTCACAATGCTTAATCATATACTCTATACTTCTTTATGTTCTTCTATTTAATCTTTACCTGAATTATACTTCTCTTCTATTATTAGTTTTTCTCTTCTTAATACTACTTCTTTTCTTACTAGATCTACTATTACATCTCTAATCTCATTATTTTCTGTTATACTTCTTCTGCTTTATTTAATCTATATCTCACTCTTCTACTTTTCATTACATTTTATTTCTACATCTACTTCATCTTCTCTCTATCTAAAAGCCTCAATCCTACATCACTGGAGCTCTTAAAAATCTCTGTTAAGTTCAAAATTATCTAATAAATTTATCTTATATGTTCTCACAAACTTTATCTATCATTCTCTAACTCCATCTTCTTAATTCTACTATTCACTTCCCATACATCCCCATGCTTTAAATTACTATACATATATCTCAAAACTTCTCATCTATCTTCAATCCACACTTTGCCTTCTCTTAACAACTACTTACACACTATTTAATCTCATTAATCTATAACTTATACTTCTCATACTTCTTGATATAACTAGACGGATATTAATACTACTATTTTCACTCGCATGATGTTGCACTATCTACTTAAGTCTTTATCTTCATTTCTAATATTTTAATGTTTCAGGTCACTGAGATTGTTTTACAAAGACTCGTTAAATAAATTCTCATTCGTATCTAAGTACTTTTTAGAACATTATGCTAAGCTTGCTTATTAAATTTTTGCTATTACACTTACTCTACTGCTTTTAGGTTATCATAAAAATACTACTCACTTGTGTTAATTAATTATCTAATAATATAATGGACATCATATCTACATACTCTACTTTGTCTTCTCACATCTATTTCCAATTCTAAAATTGCTTATCTTCACTAAAATCTATTATTACTCTTTTATCTTTTTCATAAGCTTTCTCTCATTTATGTTTTTAATTATTGTAGCGGCCCCGCCTCTATGGTTCTCATTGGCAACCCTCTAGGCCGGCAACCCTACGGTCTTCCCACCCCTGGCAGTGGGTTTTTGCCATCCCCAGGATTCGAACTCTAGACCTCCAGGCTAAGTACTAAAGTTCCTGGCAATGGGTTTTTGCTTTAATGGGCTAAGATAGGGACCATGAGGAGGAGTTGGTTCTTGGCCCTCTAATGAATCCAAACCCGATCCATTAAATGGAGATCCATTCCACTGAAGGATCCCATTGTACTTCCTCACCAACCCCCATATTTTCATATGGGCTCCACCTATTACGTGTCGTCCATCTCCCTGTGTTTAAGATATTGTATGCCCAATAATTAATTCAATTTACTGATAATTAAATTAATTATCTTCTTGATCCTTGATTAGTACCACTCAACCTTTTCGACATGCCGGACCATGGTCCACTTGCAAGATTTGACATGACGATCCTTTTGAGCTCACCAAGGGGGCATCATCACCCTGACTCACCAGGACACAGATTCCATCAATAATTCAACGGCATATCATATTATTAATATTATTTCCCAACATACCGTGTCTATCGATCTAACAGAATAGATCTCGCCCATTGGAAAATTAAAGAAACAATAGTTAATAATATATGCCTGTCATTATTTCGGGATTCAGAGATCGTACTCCATAATAGCATCCGAGGTCTAATCCAATTTACTAGGTCAGTACAAAAATTGGATGACCTCTCTTTTGGTCCTACTCAATGTACACAAAGTACACTAGTGTAATCCTATGGTTAAGATAAACCACACCTGATTACACTATAACCATGCCGACGGTTTGTCCAACTCCATTTCAGTTGTGAGCCTCTTTCTTATGCTTCGGTAAGGAACCAGATAACATGATCTTTTGTGCGACACCACGCACCATGTTATCTACAATGCCAAGCATTAGACGTTTAGTGCACATACTAATATAAACATAAACATGCACTGTGTGATTTCTGATTCTCTTTAAAATGTAGATGTATCTTTAACCAAAAAGCAAAACTTTTAGTATACATCCTAACACTAAGACCTGGTCGAGGACTGGGCACCGAAGACCTGGTGAGTGAAGCTGGGCAAAAGTCCAACCGGAGGAGCCGGTTAGCAAAAAAGGTAAATTCTCCCGAGAGGAGTAGGTGAGGACATGTTCCCCGTAGGAGGGAACATTAGGCATTAGTTCGACCTAGGGTTCCATTTGGGAAACCTAAAGTCAGAACCATGAAATCTTAGGTTGTAAATAATGTCTAACATATCATATATATTTGCTTCTTGTGTTTTGGAACTAACCCTGGTTGCAGGAAACGAAGGACTGTGTTTCTGCAGCTCAGGTGCCTCATTGGAAGGAGGCGCCTCACTGGGCTAGGCGCCTGTAAGGATACAGGCACCCCAGTGCAAGGCCAAACCGAGTCCATCGAAGCAAACTGCCACGAAAGCCATTAGACCAAATCAAGCTAGGCGGATGTGTCCATACAGGCACCCCAATCAGCTCAGGCGCCTCAATGAAGGGGATAAGCACTGACCGAGCTTGCGGATTAGAGTTCGCGCATGAGAGGTCATGTGTCAGGCGCCCCCTTCAACACAGGCGCCTAGGAGACGACTATAAAATGGGGTTCACACTAGTAGAAAAATGCTTATTAACCACGGGCGTTTACCGTTGTCATAGGCTAAAAACACTGTTGTTAAAGGTCATGTTGTTAAAAGGGGTGCTCAACATCAACAGTTACAAACCTTTGTCGTTTATAGTCAATAACAACAGTATAGCAATGGGTTTTCACCGTTGTCTTTTAATGTGATCAACAACAGGTTAACAATAATATTAAACCGTTGTTTGTGTGTGATTTAAACAATAGTTTGACAACAAATAAAAATCGTTATCTTTTGGTTGAGGCAGCCAACAATTTACAACAAATACCATTTAAAAAATAAATTATTTAAATAATTAAACAATATTGAGCAAACACACTTCAAACTATCATATATACATCAAAATATCATCAAATATCATACATCATATATGGATCCATTCCTCAAGATTCAATTTTTTTGTTGGGGACTTTCCACCTACATTCCATGTCGATACAAAAATCCTACAACCAAATTTATAATCACTATTCACATTGAAGTTCCCCCAAAAAAGGCCAAAATAGATAGATTACTTGTAATCTTGCATATCTGTAACTTGAGCAGTGTCACCATCAAATCTTCCTTGCCAAACTCGATCTGAGTTCTTATACAATCCCTCTGAAAACCAAGAGAGAAAAAAAATCTGAGAAAGGAACTTTAAAAGCCAGCTCTATTTATCCAAAGTTTCCAAACACTTTATACCTGTCCTGCTTTTCTTCACCGTCCTCTCCATGAAGCTAGCCCTCCTTTCTCCATCACCTGGCGATGATGCAGAATAATGAATAAACAAGAGGAATAGATTAACACACACAAAAATGGATGCAAAAATTATGCTTATGCATAGCTGAAGAAAGACTAATGGAAGCTTTGTTTCCCTGATAAGAAGTTTATAGTTTATTTCAATTCGGGAAAAACCAAAGGGTAGTTGAGCAGAAGTCTATTCAGTAACATTTGCATGGTTGATGATTCCCAACAGCAAGTACAATTAAAGTTTTGACAATTGTTGGACGAGAGACTATACTTCCTTCTGAATTAATCAAACTCACAGCTTGTACCTTTGTTAACTACAACCCAATACTCAAAACTCTGTCAAACAAACATGTGGAGGTTGAAAGAAAATTAACAAAATTGTTTAGTTTCTATTTGTTCTGTCGATACCAAATTGAAAATTATTTTAAGAACTAGGGCATGTTAAGTCAGTCACATACACAGGCCAAAGCTTATACCTTTGTTAATAAAAGCTTTTGCGATCCACCAAATCATGTCCCTAAGATTACACTTTATATGCTGGATATGGTTTTATATCCATCAAACATGAAGTATTCAAGCTGGAAAAGGCCTTAAAGAGAAACTCACTTGAGACAAATTTCTTTGAAGTTCCTCTAGATTCTTTTGCAGAGCTTTGTTATGATCCCTCTCCAACATATGTCTCTCTTCTTGCTGTGATAAAAGCAACAGTGCTTCAACCTGGAAGTGGAATATGGAATAAGCTTCATAAATTAACATTTAAAATATGTCATTCTTTCAAAATTTGTATCTCAGTATAAAAGTGTTGGAAACCGATAAAGGGATACCGAAGAGCACAATGTAAAAGTTTAATATTCGAGATGCAATATACCTTCTCTTGCAATGCTAGTGCAAAGGTACTTGGTGTATCACATGTGTTATCATTGCTATGCACAACATTACCTGAAGGAATATCAATCTTCTGCAATTGAGGAGAGTGGCTTAATAAAGATTAAACTACAAAAAAGATAGGAACAATAGAGTTCTTTGAGATGTAATCAATCTTCTGCAATTGAGGAGTGGTGTGGCTTAATAAAGATTAAATTACAAAAAGATAGGAACAATAGAGTTCTTTGAGATGTAATCAACTAACATGTTTTTTATTTCAAAAAAAACACCTCATAGTGCTTCGTTGTATCTTTTTAGTGTTAATGGTTTCATGTAACTCATTGCTATAAGCTGTCTTATCACGTGTAAAAGACTAAAAGTAACAAGGGATCACATTGTTATCACCACTTGGGGAACAATTCCTTTTTCTTTTCATGGAACTCAGTTTCTACTTTTGAACTTGAAAGATTTAAATCAGGAGAACATCAACTTTCTGTCTTATACATGGTTGAATAACAATTCCTTTTTCTTTTCATGGATCACATTGTTATCACCACTTGCTTCAACTTTGTTTAGCTCAAATTGCATGTCATAAATCAACGTCGCAAAAAAACATGCAACAGAAAATAATTCTTTATGAAACCAACACAAGATAACTGCAAGCAAATAGATCAGAATTTCATAATCTTGATATAGCAAGATAAGAGATGATAAAGCATATGACTTCATATACCATCATTCTATATTCACATTCTGATTAAAAGTTAATTCCAGATAAATGAAACAACTTGCACACGATATGATTTTTGAGAGTTGAGATAAAAATAAAAGTTCAGCCCCAAAAATTCATAAACTACACTTTGCAAGGACCAACTTGTGGACCAAACAAATACTGGTTTCATCTAATGGTATAAGAAATAGCAACATGTGGACCTTGATTCACGACAGCACTAACTGTGAAAGTCATGTTTTTGCAAATATGTGGAATCGCTTCAATATGACCTGAAGCCCTTAAATCTGCACCATTTATTTAGACATGAGAATAGTAAGCTTGGGTAAATGGATCTATATTTGAGATGAATATACCTTGATTATAAAAAGGTGCTTGACATAGCACAATCTTGTGTATTTGTCATGGTAGTAGTGATACAAGATCTGAAAAGGACCAAACAAAAACTATGTTACATGCAAAAACTAATCATGTATAATCAGTTATAGTAGCGCAGAAGGACAAACCTTTAGTACATATGGTTACATGGTAACAACATTGACATTCTTGGTATTCTCAAGCTATCTGCGTATTCTCATCTTTCAACTCATTCCTCTCCACCGTAACCTGTTATATTTCCCACACCCAAGAAAATTATATACCATCGTGAGATTGAATCATAGAATAGCCATTCCCCTGACGAACCACAGTCCTAATGCTTGAGTGCCACAAGGTGCAAAGAACTTGACAAGAAGAAGGTCCAGTAAAGGCAATCAAACATCATGCTGTAGGCTAAAGTTGTAAAATGACAAATCCATTTAATTCATCAATCAACTAAAGTACATATTATATGCAAAATTGTTTCTAATTATAGGTAGTGTATAAAAGATAGAAAAGAGAACAAAAACAAAATTATTTTCATCAATCAATTTACTTCAGCTAATAAAGCATATAAGCCAGCATAAAATTATAGGCCCATCTTCAAGCAGAAATGCAGAATTCTTTAGTAAAGGTAGCCATCAATGTCAGAATCATTGTTGTTATGAAAGATTAATCAGAGTGAACTTTGGGTAATGGGTAATTATAAAGACGTTAGCAAGAATGCAATACATAATAGAAAATAGATTGACAATGAAAAGAAAGAGTTACTAGAGGTTCCAAATCAATGTGAACTTACTAAATCAATGTGCATATATGGTCTCTGATTATACTTGTGATGATATTAATTTGAAGTATGGACTTGCAAAGATTAAGAAGAGAAAAATAGATTAGTGAATTTGAAACTCACATAGCGAGATTCAGATAGCAAAGCAGCTTTTTCCTTCCCAAGAGAATCTACTTGAGCAAATAGATCACGAAGTTCTCGGGTAGAATCTCCTAATATGGAAGCTTTACAATTATTTTGACGATCTAGTTCTGTACATAGACAATAATATGGAAATAAATTCCTCAGAATAAAAAAAAAGAGTCAAATGTTTACATAGATATATCATTTTGTAGAAAAAATGATATATCAATGAAACAATACACAGATAGCTTGAATTAAACAAACTTGAGATGTTGTAGCACACGGGGTTCCTCTCCTGGTCATGTCTCATGTTGTAGTCACGCCCTTGAGATGCTCAGCCAACACTACTGCCTCTTCGTTATTCTTGCAAACACCTCTCACGCACTCGAGCTCGAACTCCCATCGCCACCATAGCATCCTCCGGAGATCTCCAGTGCCTCAACAACCTTAAACTTTTAGGGCCGAAGGAACATGAGGGGGATCACATCAGTGCCCTAAGGAGAATCACATTAGTGCCTCTCAGAAGCAACAGGATGCCTCAAAGGGGGATGTTTCCTAGATCCAGCAGTTCTTCCTCCTTTTACTGGCGTAGCGTCCTCCGGAGATCTTCCTCCTTTTACTGGCGTAGCATCCTGAGCAGTTCTTCCTCCTTTTACTGGATCCAGCAGTTCTTCCTCTCACGCACTCGAGCTCGAACTCCCATCGCCACCGTAGCATCCTCCGGAGATCTCCAGTGCCTCAACAACCTTAAACTTTTGGGGTCGAAGGAACATGAGGGGGATCACATCAGTGCCCTAAGGGGGATCTCCTTGTACTGGTGTGGAAGTTTGTGTGCGGTGAAGAAGAAGAAGAAGGAGGAGGAGGAGGAGGAAAAGATGGCAAGAAAGGTTTAAGGTGTCTTAGGGTTTGGCGTTGTCGCTCGCTGCGGCGAATGAAGAGAATGAATTAAGGGGAGGCACCAACAATGTAAACGGCGGGAGTTTTCGTTTTCGCGCTCGCTCGCTGTTGTGTTTACCACGTAAGCAACACAAATAGACAACATTTATTTAAAAACAGTTGTCGTAACCAACCAAATAGACATCAATTTTTAAAAAACCGTTGTCTTTGACATACATAAGACAACGATTTTTTAACAATTGCTGTCTTTTTTCGCAAAATTTTTTTCAACATCAACAGTCTTGGAAAAAACCGTTGTTAAATAAAAAAAGACAACGATTTTTCAAAAAACCGTTGTCTATTGGGTGTTGTTGAATCCAAAAATTCTTGTAGTGTCACCCCCAAGGCTTCAGTACAATTCGTTTTCAACACTTTCGCTCAAGCGCTACGCTCCGGAAAGCTCTGTATTAGCGATTCAAGCGCCGACGACAACCCACTGCTCCGAAATTCCATCCACTTCGGTCGTCGGTAAAACCGCTAATTTTCTTAAGTGTTGTAACTGTTTTTTCTGATTCTATATCTGTACTCAAAACTGTAATGATTTCTACGAATATAGAATTGCCCAACGTAAACGGTCAAGGACCGTGGGTCTTGGAGTAGGAGCTGACCGTGACTCCGAACCAAGTAAAATAAATTGTGTTAGCGACTTTGCTTTACTATTTCCTCTGCGTATTTCTCTTAAATTGTTCGAAAATTTTCGATCGATATTCACCCCCCCCCCATCTATCGATTTACTCTGATCCAACAAGTTGTATTAGAGCGGGTGGCTTAAATTTAGTGAACCCACCAGTTTGAGAAGTTTTTTCAGATTTACAAATTTTTTTTAGATTCTATTCGCTCGAATTTTCTCGTTAATCGAGGTTGGTGCAACACCATTCGATCGTTTCCGATATTATTAATTTCTTCCCTCACTACTAATCCAAGACTCAGTCTTGGAACAAGTTTTTTTTTTGGTTATTTCTTTTTTAGTAAATTCAAATGGCCATGCAAGAGGGATATAGCACTGCCAGACCTCCTCTTTTCAATGGAGAAGACTTCTCCTACTGGAAAAACATGATGGAAGTCCACCTGAAAACTTAGGTGGACATGTGGATAATCAACCAGTCTGGGCTGGAAATTCCCAAGAATGCACAAGGTGTGGCGCAACATTATACCGAGTGGGACACCTCACTAAAGAAGAAAATCAAGGCCGATGCAAAGGCAACCCAGACTTTGGAATGCGGCTTAACCAAGGAGGAACTGAACCGGGTGGGACCCTTTAAAGCTCGAAGGAGCTTTGGAACAAGCTGATCGAGCTGCATGAAGGCACTTCCGACACGAGGATCAGTAAAAGAGATCTGTTGCTGAACAGACTCTATACAATCAAGATGCACGACAGTGAGACTGCGGCCCAACTCCATGCCAGAATTCAAGAGCTGATGAACGGGTTGCACACGATAGGTCACAAGGTTGAAAACTGTGACCTGATCAGGTATACGCTTAACTCTTTTCCGAGAAACTCACTGTGGGCGTCTATGGTAGATGCCAACAAAGCTTCAAGGAAACTATCTAAAATCAAATTAGACGAACATTTTTCTGAATTAGAACTGCACGAACAGACTAACACTACCATGATCGAGAAAGGTATAGCTTTTGTTGCAGGCAAAGCTCCTAGGAAGAAGATTCAACCAGCACCCGAGTCTGACTCAGACTCGGATTTAGAAGATAGTGAAGGGGATTGACCTAAGTTGGTTCGGCTAGCTTGGGACTACTACAAAGAACTAAAGCACCAAACGAACAAGAAGAAAGCAAGCCGATGAAAGGAAGATCCATCTGAACCTTCAACAAGCTCGAAGAGCAAGACCAACGTTACCTGCTACGAGTGCAACAAAAAGGGACATTTCAAGTCAGAGTGCCCCAATCTGAAGGAGACCAAGAAGGCGCGAAGAAAGAAGGCTCTCCAAGCCACCTGGGACGAATCCTCTTCTGAAGAAGAAGAAGAAATCCCACACGCGAATCTCCTCGCCCTTACCGCCTCGGAAGACGTTGACTCCGAATCAGAGTCAGAACCAGATGATGGAAGACTTACAATCTTGGAGAACGGGCAAATAAAGGTAAGAGGTTACTCTGAATACGAATTGTCAAAGTTGATTTCTTATTTGTCTCATAACTTAGCGAAATCCAAGATCCGGGCCGAGTCCCTCCGACAGGAAGTAAAACGCCTGAAAGAGGAGGCCGACTCGAGGTCCTTGACCGAGCAAATTCAAGAAGGAAACTCAACTCAAGTTAAAAAGCTTGAGGAAGAGAATTCCTCCTTGAAAACTCAAGTCAAGGCGCTCAGAGTAGCATTAGAATGGTTTACTTCGGGTTCCAAGGGTCTTGACATGATCCTTGGAAAGCAGAAGTCTGTTCTTAACTGATCCGGACTCGGCTATCGAACTAAGTTGAGACAACGCGCATATTATTCTGTGTTGAACCAATCTATAATCCAAGTCCAAGCATGGGCCCCAAGCTATGTTTAAGTAAACAAGCTAGACCAAACCAGTATTGGATCCCCAAGGACAAGATTCACATCTTGCCTAACCTTTATAGAGGCTATAGTCCAGGGGAAGCCAATATAAAGAAGGCCAAAATTCACATCTTGCTTAACCCTTATAGAGGCTATAGTCCAATAAGGCTACGGCCAAAGAAGGCCTAGTGCCTCGCCAAGACCCGGAAGCCAATTACTGAAGATCAAATTCACTTTACTACTTGTTAAATTGGAATCTAACATAAATTTCAATCAATCTTAGATTCATCGTATGTTTTCAAATTAAACTTGAACTTTATAAAATTTTCAAAATTAATTAAATGTCTTCAAAATTAACCATGCTTTTTCAAAACTAAAATCTTTTATTTTTGAAAACCTGTCTCACAAAACCCATAAGGTTAACGTGATTGATAACACTAGACTGGGTGAGACAAACTATGTTGTGAAAATCAATTTTAAGCTATCCCTAACTCTAATTGGCTCCAAATCAATAAATACTTTATGTGTAGGAACATAAAGATTTGGACCAATGGATGTTGGATAGTGGATGCTCCAGACACATGACTGGAGACAAATTGAAATTCACCAAAATCAAGTTCAATAACCTAGGCTCAGTAGCATTTGGCAGCAATGCTATACTCAAAGTCATTGGGTCAGGTAACATTGAACTCAAGTCTGATTTTGTAATTAAGAAAGTACTCTTGGTTGAAAATTTTAAATTTAATTTGCTTAGTATAAGTCAACTATATGATACTGGCTATATAGTTACATTCACCAACTCTGACTGCCTGATTAGAAACCTCCAAGACTCAGAAGTCATGCTTAAGGGTACTAGGAAAAATAACGTTTATACTATTAATTTACCTTTAGTATCAAAATGCTTCTTGACTCAATTAGAAGAATCCAACCTCTGGCATAGGAGATTATGTCACACTCACGTTAAACTAATTTCTAAAATTACCCAACTTGGTTTAATTAAAGGTGTACCAAGAATTAAGAATTTTGAAAACACAATCTGTAACTCATGTAACCAAGGCAAACAAACCAAGTCTGCTCACAAATCAATTAAATGAGACTTAACCCAAACCACACTTGAGCTCCTGCACCTTGACTTTTTTGATTCACACGGAGCCAAGTCACTAAGCGGGAATCGGTACTGCTTAGTAATTATCGATGATTACTCTAGGTTTACCTGGGTTAGGTTCCTAAAAACCAAAGATGAAACTTTGAACTTATTTATTGACCTATGTAAAATGATTGAAAACCAAAATGATGCTCAACAACTAGTAGGGCCTATAGGGTTTACAATAAACAAACTCACAAAATTGAAGAAATGACTAACTTAATTTTTGATGAGGAAATTGAACCAAAAACTGATGATCAAAAATTGAACCAATCAAATATTGATCAGGAAGACAATGAACCAACAATTGAACCATCAATTGAACTATTGATTGAACCTCTAAATGAACTAACACTTGAACCAATTAATGAGGTCTTAATTGAACCTATAACTGAACCAACCTAAGTAGTTGAACCAAACACTGAACCGAACCATCCAGCCGGACTTGAGGCTGAACCTAGTACTAGAAGAACCAAGAAACCTAGACTCAGTCAGCCTTCTGATCAAATTATGGGTGATCCAACCTTAGGAGTCAGAACTAGGTCTTCCTATAGAAATCTTAGTCAAATCACGTTAATTTCAAAAATTGAACCTAGGACTATAGAGGAAGCCCTACCTGATCCTAATTGGATCATAGCTATGCAAGAGGAGTTAGCCTAATTTGAAAGAAACCAAGTCTGGGAACTAGTACCTAAACCTGAGGGTAAATCTATTATAGATACTAAGTGGGTGTTCAGAAACAAATTAAATGATCAAGGGGAAATAGTCAGAAATAAAATCCCGCTTAGTAACTAAAGGTTTTAGTCAGGTCGAAGGATTGGACTATGATGAAACCTATGCCCCTGTAGCCAGACTTGAGTCAATTAGAATGTTGTTAGCCTTTGCAGCCCATAGAGGGTTCAAACTATACCAAATGAATGTTAAGTCTGCCTTTTTAAATGGGTTATCAAGGAAGAAGTTTATGTAGGACAACCCCCAGGATTTGAGGACCTAGAAAAACCTGAGTATGTCTCTAAACTTAAAAAAGCACTTTATGGGTTGAAACAAGCACCTAGGGCATGGTATGAACGTTTGTCAACTTATCTAATTTCTAAGGAATTTAACCAAGGTCAAATTGACTCCAACCTTTTTGTTAAAACCTTAGAAAATGATATTTTTATTGCCCAAATTTATGTTGATGATATAATTTTTGGATCCACCAACTCTAACTTTCTAAAAGAGTTTGTAAAAATAATGGAAAGTGAATTCGAAATGAGCTTGGTAGGTGAGCTTAACGTTTTCTTAGGATTACAAATTAAATAGACTAGAGACAGAAATTATGTTTACCAATCCAAGTATACTAATGAGTTAATAAAGAAATTTAAAATGGATAACTCCAAAAGCATAAGTACCCCTATGGCCACAAATGTCAAAATTGATAGTGACCCTGAAGGTAAGCCTATAGATCTTAAGCTATACCGAAGTATGATTGGTAGTCTACTTTACTTGACCGCCAGCAGACCTGATATCCTATTTTCTATAGGAATGTGTTCTAGGTACCAAACTTGTGCTAAGGAATCCCACTTAGCAGCCCTAAAACGAGGACTTAGGTACATTAAGGGTACCCTAAATGTAGGGATTTGGTATCCTAGGACTTCCACTTTTAAATTGTTAGGATATTCTAACTCTGACTATGCTGGGTGCAAATTAGATAGAAAAAGTACAAATGGAAGTTGCCAACTATTAGGACATAGCCTAGTCAGCTGGTGTAGCAGAAAGTAACACTGCGTAGCACTGTCCACAACAGAAGCAGCATATGTTGCCCTAGGAGAATGTCTAGCACAACTTTTGTGGATGATGCACACTCTTAAGGACTTCCATCTTGGCTATACCCAAACCCAAGTCTATATTGATAACATTAGTTCAATCAACTTGACTAAAAACCCAATTCAACATTCCTGAACAAAACATATAGAAGTAAAACATCATTTTATAAGGGATCATATAGCCAAGGGTGAAATAGTACTTAAATATGTGGACTCAAAATCCAACTTAGCTGATATCTTCACCAAACCCTTACCTGAGTCTGAGTTTAGCTCACTAAGAAGGCAGTTAGGGTTGTGCTTAGTAGAATAGGACTGATCCATATTGTTTTCTTAAAAACTTTTCCTATTTTGTCTTAATTTTTTTTGAAAATTTGTAAATTTATCATTTTTTAAGTTTTTGAAATTTAAAATGATTTTTCGACTTAGTTTTATTTCAAAAACTACCCCCTTCAAAACTAGGGCTTTTTCGCAAATGGACTTAGCTTAGGCCCTAACCCTAGAACTTCATGCACCTAGAGATCTAGAAGCCAGCATCTCACAAGCACCTTAGGGTACTTTTGATTGATAACCTAGACTGGGTTGAGATGCTTAGGTTTATGCCTTGATTCAAGATGCTTTAAGTCAATGCATCTACAGTAGTTGGGGCAATAAATACAAGTTGAACAACAATCAATTTAAGTGTCAAGCATAGAAAATCTAACTTGATCAGATCACTTAAGTTGACTAACCTTAGCTAAAGCTATTATTTATGACAGTTAGTATGTAGCTAACATAGTTAGACAGGACCCGAACAAGATTGGTTTAATTTGGTTTGGTCCAGTTTTCTTTTATTAGAGTTGGTTCAATACAGAATTTCAATTTCTTACTAGCTCTAATCTACATGTTGTAATTAGTATAAATTATTTTTTTTGATATATGGTAAAGGGGAAGAGAACAAAAGAAAGAGGGAATTTTTTTTCAAAATTTTCTATCTCTTTTTCAAAAAGTAAAGTAGAAAGTTCCAAGTGCTAAGTTTTCAAGTACTTTTCAGCTTTTGAATACTTCAATGTTCTTTAAGTACTTAAAAATATTTCTAAAAAGTTTTTTTAAATACTTAAAAAGGTTTTAAAATTTTTCTAAGTATGTTTCAAGTGTTTCAAACTTTTCCTATTTCGAAAAGGCTTCAAAATTTCTAAGTGTATTTTGAAAAACAATTCTAAAGAAGTTTTTTTCTTAGTAAACAAATTTGCCTGAGCTAAATTATTTTTCAAAAATATGTTGGCAAATGTGCTAAGTAAATTTTTTTTGTAAACAAATTCTTTTTGTGAAGATGTTTTTAAGCAAAATTTTCTAAGTTGGGAAATTTTTTCCAAGTTAAAAGTTTGCAAGGAAAATCAGTTTTCAAAACTTGTTTTGCCTAAGTAAATTCTCAAAATATTGAAACAAAAATTAGGCTTACAAAACCTTTTCAAAAATTTCCTAAGTGTACATGAGTACAATTACTTTATTTTCGAAAAACACTTAGTCAAAAACTTATAGCTTTTTGCTAAAACTTGAAAAACACTTAGCACTTAGAAAGTTTACAAAACCCACATGATATTGACAATTTCAGGGGGAGAATGTGAAATTCAGGGGGAGTTAAAATTCTGTTGTTAGTATTGATAGATTGTTATAATATGCTTTTAACTTAACTTTTTGAACCGTGTTGCCATAAATCAAAAAGGGGGAGATTGTTGGTGCCGGAAGCACCAAAGTCAAACCTTTATTTTGATAATGGCAAAGGGTTTAGAAGTTAAGATTTGGTTGTGATCTAACTAGCTGATTAAGTGTGCAGGAAAGTCCTAGGTACACTAGGCACTAAGTCCTAGTTCATTGAATTGGGCACTAAATCCTGGCCGCGAGCTGGGCAACTAAGTCCTGACCTAAAGTTGGGCAATAAGACATGGTAAGTGAAGCTGGACACTAAGACCTGGTGAGTGAAGCTGGGCACTACGACCTGGTCTTGGACTGGGCACCAAAGACCTAGTGAGTGAAACTGGGCAAAAGTCTAACTGAAGGAGCCGGTTGGCAAAAAAGGTAAATTCTCCCGAGAGGAGTAGGTGAGGATGCGTTCCCCGTAGGAGGGAACATTAGGCATCGGTTCGACCTAGGGTTCCATTTGGGAAACATAAAGTCAGAACCAAGACAGCCTAAGCTGTAAATAATGTCTAACATATCATATATATTTGCTTCTTATGTTTTGGAACTAACCCTGGTTGCAAAAAATGAAGGGACTGTGTTTCTACAGCTCAGGCGCCTCATTGGAAGGAGGCGGCTCACTGGGCTAGGCGCCTGTAAGGATATAGGCGTCCCAGTGCAAGGCCAAACCGAGACCATCGAAGCAAACTGCCACGAAAGCCATTGAACCAAGTCAAGCTAGACGCTTGTGTCCATATAGGCGCCCCAGTCAGCTCAGGTTCCTCAATGAAGGGGATAAGCACTGACCGAGCCTGCGGATTAGTATTCGTGCAGGAGAGGCCACATGTCAGGCGCCCCCTCAACACAGGCGCCCAGGAGACGACTATAAAAGGGGGTTCACTCCCAAGGCTTCAAGACAACTTGCAAATCTCGCTCTCAAGACTTTTGCTCAAGTGCTACGCTCTGGCACACTCTGCATTCACGATTCAAGCGCCAACGATGACCCGCTGCTCCGAAATTCCATCCACATCGGTTGTCGGTAAAATCGTTAATTTTCATAAGTGTTGTAACTGCTTTTTTGATTCTATATCTATACTCGATACTGTAATCATTTCTACGAATATAGAATTGCCCAACGTAAACGGTCAAGGACCATGGGCCTTGGAGTAGGAGCCGACCGCGACTCCGAACCAAGTAAAACAAATCATGTTAGCGACTTTGCTTTACTATTCCCACTGCGTATTTCTCTTAAATTGTTCGAAAATTTTCGATCGATATTCACCCCTCCCCCTCTATCGATTTACTCTGATCTACCAAAATGTATTAGTCGACTGCCCCCTGAGGGCAGTCGACTAAACTTTCTATAAATTGGCAATACAAAGGCACCAATCGACTGATAACTGTCTCAGTCGACTGGTCCTTCTGGTTTCTGGTTTCTGGGCATTTTCAGAAAAAGATAGGTATTCATATTTGTTGTCAATGGATAATATTGCTTAAAGCAATCCTTTTGATGGTGTCAAAGGGGGAGAATTGAGAGGTTTAAGTTAGTTTTGTAACTTAACTTGTGGAAAATTGAAAATTATGTGGAGGGCATAGGTTAAGGGGGAGGATGCATGTTTATGCTTCTTAATTTACTATGTCTTTAATTTTCAATTGTTATTATTGTACTTAACTTAATCATATTGCCACACATCAAAAAGGAAGAGATTGTTGGTCCAATCAATCCAAGTGTGATCGAGTGGATCATGGGTTTTAATGTGTGTCAATATGATTAAGTTAGGTTATCATGTTGGTTTGATATATGTGTTTAAGTCATACAGGACTTGGTGAATCACACATGAAGTACGCATCCAAGAGATGAGAGCCGAAGGAAGAGGACTCCGAGGGAAAGCCGGGGAAGTAGACTTCAAGGGCATACGCGAAGGATGGCATGGAGGTAAGCCATGGGCTTATGTGCGCATTCGAGGGACGAAAGCCAAGGGAAGAGAACTTCAAGGGGCGAGCCAAGGGAGTGGACTTCAAGGCATACACGAAGGGTGGACTTCGGAGCGAATTTGAGTAGAAATGTAAGCTGGGCAATCGACTGCGGGAAGGGCCAGTCGACTGCTAGCGCAAAACTGAAACTCACAGAAAGATCAGTCGACTGGTCCAGGCACCAATCGACTGATCTGTTCGAAAATATAGTCGTTGGCTAGCCACTGGCTGAGCATCAATCGATTGCCCCTTGAGGATGTTGACTGGTGTCGGGGGTTGAGTTGTTTAAGGAACAACTCTCTTCTCTATTTAAGGAGAGACTTTGGAGCAGAATAGGGTTGCGATTCTTAAGTGTAAGATCCTGTTCTAAATGCTCAAAGTCTCATTCTCATCCTCACACTCTAATTTCTATTTTGTAAAAGAGGAAGAGAGCACCTTGTGAAGGTTTCTCCACCTCATGAAGAAGTTCGTAGTGAAGCTTGTGTGTGTGGCGTAGATACTTGGATTAGTCACCTCTTAGAGGTGGATACCAAGTAAATCAGGAAGTTAGCATTATTTTTTATTGATTATTGTTTTTGTCTTGTGCTTTAGCTAACATTCATGTAGACAAAATTGAAAAGAAGCTATTCACCCCCCCCCTTTAGCTAAACACCAAGGTCCTAACAGATATGTCTTACATCTATATCACATATAAAAGTCTTCTAAACTTTGTACGATCTTTCGCAAGTGGCTCTAATACCACTGTAGGGATCTGTATGCGAAAAATATTTAAAACGTAGCAGAAAATTGAGATCCCTTCGAGTGATCCATGCGAAAAAAAACATATACAAAGTTGGATCTATCTAAGGGTTATACCTTTGTTGTGTGCCCTTCAGTTATCCCGCTCGTCCTCGGTTCACCGAATCTCTTGCATGTTTAAGTGTCCATGCTCTAGTAATATCACATGAACACAATCTACACCTCGAAGAAGAACCATCTTAGTTGTGCTAGCAACTTGGGATGGCTCACAAAACACCAAAACCCCCAAGTGAGGGTTTCGGCCAAGAGGGAGAGGGAGGAGAAAGAAGAAGCATGACCATTAGTCTCATCATAATGTTGGGACCGGGTGCATGTTGACATGGATGCGGGTTCATAATTTTAAAATTTATTACGTGCAGCGGAAGATTTAGCATAAATAATTTCCCAAATTATTTAACCACACATCTAAGCATGCAACCTTATATTGTGTAGACATGATCATATATTAAAATTTTGCAGAAAGTAAACTAATTTACTTAATACCTCGCATAACTCGAAGGAAGGGACGAGATCCAACCGTAAGCGTCCCTTGGAAGCTCCGCCTCTATTCGCGTCCACGCCGAGTTTTCTTCGGGATGACTTCGCAAAACCACGAGTTTCGTGCCGACAAGAACTACTAGATTCTCCAAAGGCATGACAAGAATACCAAGAGAGAGATGGGAAGACTAACCACCAAACGAAGAATGGAATCAAGATTCCGGGAGGAAGGAAGGAGTTGCGCCCGCTTCTTCTTCTTCTTCGGCAGCTGCTTGGTGGATGAAGCTCACGGCAACAAAGGGGTCCTCCTTTTAGGGCCGGCGGCACTAGAGGAGGGAGAGGGAGAGAAGGAGAGAGAGAGAGGGCTTATTTCTAGATCTCTTAGATTAATTTCCAAGCCTTGCCTTGTTTCCTTTATATAGTAGCCTCTCAATCGCCAAGTCTCCTTTTTATGGAATAAATTTTCATAAGAAATTTATCATATAAATTTTTCTATGAATTATTCCATCATGCCAAGTTTTTATGATAATTTAATTTATAATAAAAACAACCATGTCTCCCTTTTTATTATGAAATAAATTTTCACAAGAAATTTATTATATAAATTTTTCTTATCATGGAAAAATCAATTCATAATTGATTTTATAAAATAAAATAAACTATTCAAAGTTTATTTTAATTTCCATGAAAATAATAAACCAAACTTCGGTTTATAAAATTTATATATATTATCCATAATTTTATAAAACAAACCACGCTCGGTTTATTTTATAATTTGAACCAAACAATTTGATTCTCCACTTTTAATGTGGCCGGCCAAACAAAGAGGGTGGGGACCCTCTTTGGCCGGCCAAACCCAAGCCTATACTATACGAATTAAACTCATTTAATTCGTCCAATAAGCCTTCAAAAGACTTAGCCATTTTAAGCTTCCGATGCGTCTCTGAAAAATTCAGATTCGACTTATCTCTCTTGATCGGAAAATCCAATTTTCAACTCGTTTTAAATCCCTCGGATTACTCGTAGTGCGTGTGACTAAATAGGCTTTCGATTTATGTTGGTCATCTATAATTAACCAATTATAGAACGATCATGAGTGACACCTAGTAGTACATCATGATCCCCAATTAATCGAAAGATCAACGGTTGACCTCAGAAATAATTCTGAAACCCTTCAGCAGCTATAATGAATCGTACCACATTCCCTTCACCATCTTATACCCACTTGGTTCAGGACACGGTCTATGTGTGTCAGTCCCCACTAGGCTGACTACGTCACACCTAGCCCAAGCAATGTTTTTCTCATCCTACGGATTCTAATTACTCTCATGTTTCTTAGAGATTCATACTCGGAACATGTTATGCTCTGGCCAGAGGCTTCGAGTAACAATCCGACGATAGGCCTTGGGTATACATCTCCTCGCAAGGAGTGGTGAATCCTTTGTAGGCTGTTCAAACATCTTCGGGCACTTCGGCTTATACCCAATCATCCTGGGTCCACACCTCCTTGGAGATGCTTGCTTAAGATGTCAAAGTATAAGTTTTCATGACCAAGATGACTTGAACACCGCAAGTCAAAGGAACATAGCACTTAAGCTGCAGTAAGAACTTTCATTGACATATCTATATGTAGATTACCATATGAAGTTTTACAGCTAGTCACTCCAATGAACTAGTTCCCTTAACTAGCATTCATGTTTATCTCCGGACATCCCAATGTCACCAGCCAGTGAGAATCAGCTGATTAGAGAATAACCCATGCTAGTCTCAACAGAATTGATAGTGTCTGTATCTGTCAATTCATCGACTAGGGACAATTTCAATACTTCACAATTGCACATGTAGAGATAATCGCTAGTTGTGAATTCATCACAAATTCTCTCATGCTGTGAATTGTATTGCGGACATTCAGTAAATGAGTTTAAGATCTCAATCAAATACATGAACATGTATACTCAAATAGTGAATATTCATTTATTAAAGTACATGATTACAATCATAAGGCGATTGCCTTAGGACACTTCTCTCATATTACTAACACATAAGATAGTCATCCATGTGAAATTAACTTAGTGCGAATGTCAATAAAACTCAATGAATATCTTGATATTCAACTTGGGTTTTGCATCTTCTCTTCATCTAATGAAGTGAATAACTCAATTTGATTTTTTCATCTTCTCATCATCTAATGAAGAGAATAGTTCAATTTGGTTTTTTCTTCTCTCTTCCTCTAATAATAATATTCTTTAACCTTTTAATGTGTTAGGATGTATACTATAAGCCTAACTTTGTATAAACATCCATTTTGGAATAAGAATCACAGTGGTCATGTGTTTGTATTTTTATATTTGTTATATATGTAGTTCTCTGTTACTTCACATTATAAATAACATGGTGTATGGTGTCATACAGAAGATCATGTTATCAGTTCCTTGTAAAGTATAAATAGTAGCTCATAACCAAGATGGATTTGGACAAACCATTAGAACGGTTGTAGTGTGATTTGGTATTAGTCTATCTTGACTATAGAATTACACGAGTGCACTTTGTGTGTATTGAGCGGGACCATTTTGAGGTTATTCGATTCATACTGACTATATGATCGAACAAGACCTCGGTTATTATGGATGTACATGCTCTTAATCCCGATATAATAACGGGCATATATACTTAATATTTATTTCTTTAATTTATCAATGGGCGAGATTTATTCGTTAAGTCAATAGGCCCGGTAAATTGAGAAATAATGTTATTTATATGGTGTGCTGTTGATTATAGAAGGAAATTGTGTCCTAATTATTTAGGTTGATGATGTCCCCTTGAGAAGCTCATAAGGATTATCAAGTAAATCCTGCAAGTGGACTTGGTCCAACATGATAATAAAGTTGAGTGGTACTACTATTAGAGTTATATGTTAATTAATTAAATTATCAATAATTTGATTAATTAATGGGCATACTATATCGTAAACACGGGGAGATAATGTACACATAATAAGAAGAAGCCCATATTTTAAATGTGGGGTCGGTGTGGTAGTTCAATAATAACCCTTTAGTGGATCGGATTATTATTAACGGATCGAGTTAAAGATCCGTTAGGAGGCCATAGCCGACTCCTCCTTTTGATCTCTACTATAGCCTATAAATATGCTCTTAAGCCATCATGACAACCCTAGCAATCAATCGTCCTTCTCTTCTCTCCTTTGGGTGTGTGGCGCAACAAGAAGGGGCGGCTAGGTCTGTAACGACCCGAAAAATCTTCTCAATATTTTCTTTAAAATATTGATCATGTCTAGATAGTTTGTGAAGGAGCCTAGAGATACTAGTATGAACCTTAGCCTAGTTATCCATAATTTTCTCATTTAAATTGAGAAGTTATGTACTAATGGGCGTTTCTAGTACCATGGTTATTAGTGGATTTTAGGTACAAATTAATATAAATATAAATGAGTTTTAATTAGGAATATTAGCATGATCATGGGTGAATTTTAGGGGAATTTTTGGAAATAAGGGGAAATAAAAATAAAAATAAATAGAAAAATAAAGTGCATGCACCAAGGATTGAACCTTGGACCTAGTGTACAACCATGCATGTACTAACCAATTCACCTAGCAAGGGAGTGCTAGTGGAGAATGAAGTGGATTTTGGTTAAGGCTTAGGGAAAATGAAGAGTCAACAAGGGAAGAGACACCATGACTCTTCACTTGCCCTCTTCATTGTGAATAAAGGAGAGGGATGATAACTTACATCAAGGATAGTTATTCCTCTCCTCCTCATCCACCAAGCCTCTTCTCTCATCCTTCTCCCTCCTTTTAGCCGAAACCCATAGGTGGGCTTTCCCTTGGGAAAAGTTCACAAGAAGGTCTCTCTTCCAAGATCCAAGGCTTTTACAAGGTTACAAAGGCTAGGGGTGGTCAAGAGGCAACAAGATCTTCATCTTCCTCCCTATCTAAGGTCTATAACCAAGATAAACCAAGGTAAGACTCCCTCTCCTGTGGTATAATAGTTCTCCTTGATGTTTATCATAATATGAAGTTTGGTTTGGGTTTGATGTTGAGAAAACCATGATTTGGACCCCTATAACTTTCGGCCACCGTAGGTTTTGGGTCCAAGATGATGTTAAAAATTTCACTAATGCTCTCTAATATTTTCTTATTATGAATATAGGTTAAAATAGGATTTGGAGAATTTTTGGAGTACCCTAGTACCCTTTAGGGTTCGGCCAACACCATGATTCCATGGTTAGGGTTGGATCTAAACCTTCAAGTATGTATCTTGTGTATCTTTATGATACAAGGGAAGTTGAGGGTGATTTATGTGAATTTTCACAAGGCCTTGTAACCCTAAAGGTTTCGGCCAAGAAGGGTCCTAGGGCAAGGAGTTAGGGCTTACTTCAAGTATGGGTTCCAATGGCTCCTAGGGTATGGTATGGATGGTGTAGATGATTAATTTGGAAATTTTAGGAATCTTTTCCATGAACCCATGGCCCTTGCATGTTTTGGCCAACCCAAGAAGAAGGGCTAGGAGTTAGGGTTAACCCTAAACATGAGCCCTAATAGCTTCCTATGGCCTTATAAGTAATGTATGGTCTTTTTCCTTACCTCATGCTACCTTATATGTCAATTTAATGATAGAACCCCTCCTTACAAGGTTTGGCCAAGCACCATGATTAGGGTTTAGGTGGAGTTAGGGTTTCAAGAATGATGGTTTATGGCTTATTATGATGTATAAATATAGGATCAAGCATGTGGAAGAAAATTATGTTACCTATAGCCCTAACCTTAAGTGTTATGTTTCATGTTGGTATGTTATGTTTGATGCCATGCTTAGTAAGGTTTATTCATGAATATCTTATGTTCTATGTCATGCTCTTAGATAGTAAGTAGCATGTTTATAGAAGTTCTACCCATGCATGCTTGTGATAGATACTATACTTATGTATGTAATGCAATGCTTATCTTATGTATCATGATCATGCAAGTTCTATGAATTAGGAGGATGGTCTATGTAAATATGTCATGTTTTATAAATATAATGCAATGCTTATCTTATGTCTCATGATCATGCAAGCTCTATGAATTAGGATGATGGTCTGTGTAAACATGTCATGTTCTATGAATACAATGCAATGCTTACCTTATGTACCATGATCATGCCAGCACTATGAACAAGAATGATGTTTATGTAAGCATGTCATGTGTTCTGGGACTACCGAAGCTGTCCAACAGGGATGGGCACCTTAAGAACGCCCCGGTTCTGGACTACCGACTATGCTGTCCACGATTCTGGGACTACCGTAGCTATCCTTACCCTAGTAGGTCGGGACTCGCTACCTCGTATTTACTTAGGGATGCGCGCTTATGATGTATGTATGTGGTACAAGCCGGGGACCCCAATGATGTAATGATTATATTTAAGTATTTAAAAGTATGATTTTAAAAGTTAAGCATCCTTATGTATATGCATTTGACTCATGCATTCATTCATGTTATGCATTATGCTAGGATAGTAATGTTTTATGCTTATATTTCATGTTAAGAATTATGCGTGATAGGAAACGTCTTATGTTTATGTTTATGTTAAGAAGATGCCCATATGCTATGTTAGAAATCATGCCATGTTAAGTACATCTATGTTCATGTTTGTGCCATGTATCATGCCATGTTAAGTAGATTTATGTTTAAGTTTATGTCATATATCATGCCATGTTAAGTATATTTATGTTTATGTTTATGCCATGTATCATGTCATGTTAAGTATACTTATATTTATGTTTATGCCATGTCTCAAGCTATGTTAAGTGTATTTTATGTTCATGTACAATGCAAGAACTATGTCATGCTAAGTGATTTTAGATGCTTATGTCCTATGTAAAGCACCAAGTTGTGTTCATGTTTCTTGTGCTTATGATTACTTTGATGAATGGTTTTAGTGAGAAGGAAAGAGTCTTACTAAGCCTATGTGCTTATAGTCTTATTTTCCTTATACCGCAGATCAAGCAGGAGGACGATGAGGAAGCAACAGCAGGGGCAGGAACGTGTGTGTGGTAGTGACTTGGCCAAGAAAAAGATATATTTACAAGTCTTATGCTAAAACTTTACGTTTGCTACTTATGTGTCTAATGGATGGCTTATGTGACTTTATGACATGATGATAAGTTCGGTGTTAATAATGCTAAGTTCCCATGTCACTATGTTAGGAAGGATAGCTAGGTGCATGTATGTGTAAGTTTAACCTATTCCGCTGCATTACGATGTTCACATGCCCCTACGTATGTTAGCGTAACGCCGCTTTATGAAAAAAAATTAAAAAAAAAACGGGCGTTACAGGTTGTTATCAGAGCAGTTACCATCTCACTACACACACATCAAGCCTTCTTCCTGCCGCTTCCAAGTAAGCACCTCTCTGCATATCTTATGATAGTAAGCACTTTTAGGATACTTTATGATTTTAGAATATGCAAGTATGAACGATGTTTTATGATGAAAAGTACTTTAGGATATGTAACTATGAACGATATTCTTTTTATGGAAGCAGATACTTTAGAAGTGGATATGCGGGTAGTGATAGGGAGAAATTTCATTATTGTAACTATTAGGATAAAGGAAACTGATTTTTATCTTGGGTGTTTTCTCTGTATATATTTGTAAATTGAAAAAAAAAATAGTTTTGTACTGGTTTTGTCAGTTTTGTACTGACTGTGTCATTTTTTTCAATTCCAGATGTTGCATGAGATCGGCACCACGAGTCGTTACCATGGGTGGAGTCGTGAGTTGATGGAGCAAATAGAAGTGGTGGAGTATAGTCCGGTCCTTGGGATTCAGGGCAATATGGGGAAGTTGGACCGACTATTCTGGAAACTCGAGCAGGAAGGGTTTCCAATCATGGATGACCATAGGATTGGAGCTCTGCTTCGTTCATTGCCCAACCGTGCGAGAGAGGTTGCTTATCAGATCTGGGGGCAGCATGGATGTCGTATCTCTTATATGGAACTATGTAGGCAACTTCTTCAGCATGAGTTTCTGGAGGATCTGGGGGACTCTGAGGAAGATCCCGAGAGGTACGAGGAGGATCCCGAGATGTTTGAGGAGGATCCCGAGATGCTGAGGAGGATCCCGAGATGTATGAGGAGGATCCCGAGATGTTTGAGGAGGATCCCGAGATGCATGAGGAGGATCCCGAGATGTATGAGGAGGATCCCGAGATGATCGAGGAAGATCCGGAGATGATCGAGGAGGACCCCGAGATGCCCGAGGGAGAGATGTTTGAGGAGGATCCCGGGATGCTTGAGGACGATCCCGAAGTGGCCGAGGAGGTTCCTGAGATAGAAGAGGAGGATCCGATGGAGACGGTAGAAGATCCTGAGGCAGGCCAAAGGGAGATGAACGAGGGGGTGATAGTCACCGTTATGATATTTTTCATTATGGGCATGATGGCAGCCCATCTAGTTCACTGAGTTCGGATAGTTTTTGTATATAGACTTATAAGATTTGATGAATAAAATTGGTGAAAAAAAAGAGACCTTTGTTCATAAACATGGTATGAATGGACTACCATCATAATGTTAGTAATTAAGGTGAACCTAGTGTTAATGTAATGATTATATAACCTGTACATTATATGAGTTACCAATTATGTAATATAATTATATTATATAAAGCAAATGATCATAATATGAGAGTGTGTATTAATATAAGAATTAGTGTAAATATGACTATACTAGTTTACCGATTATATAGGTTCTTGATGTGAGCCTACATACAGATTAACCTGTATCTTTCTAACCTATAAGTTATCACTTATGCATATTATCCCATAAGCAGTTATAGGTATTATATCTATAATGTATATATAAAAAAAACTATAATTTATGATAACCTATAATGTAGTCACATGTAGAAAATTTTCTGATAGCTTATACACATAAGATTATAACACTCTCACCTATGTTAGCATATAGCATTAGTTCCATGATACTAATACTGATATAATTAATAGTATAAGTCATACGGTATAACTTAGGTTGGTACGCATAGGGTAGGGTCCTAATTATATTAACCCTTATTATAGATTATGGGCCCACTATATCTTCATACTAATTTAAAAAAATATATATATTAGTATTATCAATGAATATTTCACTATATAATATATAAGATTACCTTAAGTTATTTTATATAATATATAAGATTACCTTAAGTTATTTTATGGTAATATAATAATAAATAGGATCTCACCTATCCTATAATAACCATACGATTAATATAATTCGCAACTCAGGATGAGAACTAATATTTCGGAAACATACTATTATTAGGTTTACCCATGATTAAAGTGAGTATATCATTAAGATTTATGCATATAATTATATCTTGGATCAGGGAGTATTAATGACACTAGCTAATTATATGCCAAGGAGATAATCAGGCTTCATAGAGTTCCCAAGACCATCATCTCAGATAGGGATGGTCGCTTTACCTCACATTTTTGGGAGTGCATCCAGAAGTCTCTTGGCACTAAAATGCGGTTCAGTACTGCTTTTCACCCTCAGACTGATGGGCAAACGGAACGAGTGAATCAAGTATTGGAGGATATGTTGAGAGCTTGTGCCCTGGATTTCAAAGGAAGTTGGTGCCGATATCTCTGTTTAGCGGAATTCGCATACAACAATAGCCACCAAGCTACTATTGGAATGGCACCCTATGAAGCTTTGTACGGGAGGAGATGTAGGTCTCCAATTTGTTGGTACGAAGGTGGTGAAAAGAAGGAAATGGGGCTCAAGACGGATCTCATCGACGACACCACCAGAGCTATACAGAACATTCGACAACGGATTGAAGCTGCTCAGAGCCGGCAGAAGAATTATGCGGATGTTCAGCGTAGGCCCCTGGAATTTGAGGTTAGAGATCTGGTATTTCTCAAAGTGGCTCCTATGAAAGGGGTGACAAGATTTGGGAAGAAGGGAAAGCTAAGTCCGCGATATATGGGGCCGTACCCGATTCTGAAAAGAGTTGGCAAGGTGGCATATGAACTAGAGCTGCCACAAGAGATGTCGACTATCCATAACGTGTTTCATGTGTCGTTGCTCAAGAAGTGTATTCTAAACACAGATCAAGTGATCGAGCCATAGACATACAAGTTCAGGAGGACCTAAGTTTTGAAAGCCGACCCATTCAGATCTTGGATCGGGAAATCAAAAAGCTAAGGAGCAAGGAGGTTCCCTTAGTCAAGGTCTTATGGCAAGGTCAACGGTTAGAGGAAGCTACCTGGGAACGCGAGGACGAGATGAGACGCGAGTACTCGGAGCTATTCTAAGTTCGAGGACGAACATTCACGAGGTATGGGGGATTGTAACGACCTGGAAAATCTTCTCAATATTTTCTTTAAAATATTGATCATGTCTAGATAGTTTGTGAATGAGCCTAGAGATACTAGTACTAACCTTAGCTTAGTTATCCATAATTTTCTCATTTAAATTGAGAAGTTATGTACTAATGAGCGTTACTAGTACCATGGTTATTAGTGGATTTTAGGTAAAAATTAATATAAATATAAATGAGTTTTAATTAGGAATATTAGCATGATCATGGGTGAATTTTAGGGGAATTTTCGGAAATAAGGGGAAATAAAAATAAAAATAAATAGAAAAATATATTGCATGCACCAAGGATTGAACCTTGGACCTAGTGTACAACCATGCATGTACCAATTCACCTAGCAAGGGAGTGCTAGTGGAGAATGAAGTGGATTTTGGTTAAGGCTTAGGGAAAATGAAGAGTCAACAAGGGAAGAGACACCATGACTCTTCACTTGCCCTCTTCATTGTGAATAAAGGAGAGGGATGATAACTTACATCAAGGATAGTTATTCCTCTCCTCCTCATCCACCAAGCCTCTTCTCTCATCCTTCTCCCTCCTTCTAGCCGAAACCCATAGGTGGGCTTTCCCTTGGGAAAAGTTCACAAGAAGGTCTCTCTTCCAAGATCCAAGGCTTTTACAAAGTTACAAAGGCTAGAGGTGGTCAAGAGGCAACAAGATCTTCATTTTCCTCCCTATCTAAGGTCTATAACCAAGATAAACCAAGGTAAGACTCCCTCACCTGTGGTATAATAGTTCTCCTTGATGTTTATCATAATATGAAGTTTGGTTTGGGTTTGATGTTGAGAAAACCATGATTTGGACCCCTATAACTTTCGGCCACCATAGGTTTTGGGTCCAAGATGATGTTAAAAATTTCACTAATGCTCTCTAATGTTTTCTTATGATGAATATAGGTTAAAATAGGATTTGGAGAATTTTTGGAGTACCCTAGTACCCTTTAGGGTTCGGCCAACACCATGATTCCATGGTTAGGGTTGGATCTAAACCTTCAAGTATGTATCTTGTGTATCTTTATGATACAAGGGAAGTTGAGGGTGATTTATGTGAATTTTCACAAGGCCTTATAACCCTAAAGGTTTCGGCCAAGAAGGGTCCTAGGGCAAGGAGTTAGGGCTTACTTCAAGTATGGGTTCCAATGGCTCCTAGGGTATGGTATGGATTGTGTAGATGATTAATTTGGAAATTTTAGGATTTTTTCCATGAACCCATGGCCCTTGCATGTTTCGGCCAACCCAAGAAGAAGGGCTAGGAGTTAGGGTTAACCCTAAACATGAGCCCTAATAGCTTCCTATGGCCTTATAAGTAATGTATGGTCTTTTTCCTTACCTCATGCTACCTTATATGCCAATTTAATGATAAAACCCCTCCTTACAAGGTTTGGCCAAGCACCATGATTAGGGTTTAGGTGGAGTTAGGGTTTCAAGAATGATGGTTTATGGCTTATTATGATGTATAAATATAGGATCAAGCATGTGGTAGAAAATTATGTTACCTATAGCCCTAACCTTAAGTGTTATGTTTCTTGTTGGTATGTTATGTTTGATGTCATGCTTAGTAAGGTTTATTCATGAATGTCTTATGTTCTATGCCATGCTCTTAGATAGTAAGTAGCATGTTTATAGAAGTTCTACCCATGCATGCTTGTGATAGATACTATACTTATGTATGCAATGCAATGCTTATCTTATGTATCATGATCATGCAAGTTCTATGAATTAGGAGGATGGTCTATGTAAATATGTCATGTTTTATGAATATAATGCAATGCTTATCTTATGTCTCATGATCATGCAAGCTCTATGAATTAGGATGATGGTCTGTGTAAACATGTCATGTTCTAGGAATACAATGCAATGCTTACCTTATGTACCATGATCATGCCAGCACTATGAACAAGAATGATGTTTATGTAAGCATGCCATGTTTTATGAATGAAGATAATGCTTATGCCTTAAGGCATAATGATGCTATGCATTAAGTATGAACGATGAAAGGTCAAGTATGATTTATGTCATGCTGCATGTAACAAGATTATGTTATGTTTAAATATGCTATGAATGTCCCATGAATAATGAAGCACGTGAAGTTATTTTACTTTATGAATGGACTTGTACCGGACCGAAGTATGGGTCCAAGGGATGGGAACCTTAAGAACGCCCCGGTTCTGGACTACCGACTATGCTATTCACGGTTCTAGGACTACCGAAGTTGTCCAACAGGGATGGGCACCTTAAGAACGCCCCGGTTCTGGACTACCGACTATGCTGTCCACGGTTCTGGGACTACCGTAGCTGTCCTTACCCTAGTAGGTCGAGGCTCGCTACCTCGTATTTACTTAGGGATGCGCGCTTATGATGTATGTATGTGGTACAAACCGGGGACCCCAATGATGTGATGATTATGTTTAAGTATTTAAAAGTATGATTTTAAAAGTTAAGCATCCTTATGTATATGCATTTGACTCATGCATTCATTCATGTTATGCATTATGCCAGGATAGTAATGTTTTATGCTTATGTTTCATGTTAAGAATTATGTGTGATAGGAAACGTCTTATGTTTATGTTTATGTTAAGAAGATGCCATATGCTATGTTAGAAATTATGTCATGTTAAGTACATCTATGTTCATGTTTATGCCATGTATCATGCCATGTTAAGTAGATTTATGTTTAAGTTTATGCCATATATATAATGTCATGTTAAGTATATTTATGTTTATATTTATGCCATGTATCATGTCATGTTAAGTATACTTATATTTATGTTTATGACATGTCTCATGCTATGTTAAGTGTATTTTATGTTCATGTACTATGCAAGAACTATGTCATGCTAAGTGATTTTAGATGCTTATGTCCTATGTAAAGCACCAAGTTATGTTCATGTTTCGTGTGCTTATGATTACTTTGATGAATGGTTTTAGTGAGTAGGAAAGAGTCTTACTAAGCCTATGTGCTTATAGTCTTATTTTCCTTATACCGCAGATCAAGCAGGAGGACGATGAGGAAGCAGCAGGAGGGGCAGGAACGTGTGTGTGGTAGTGACTTGGCCAAGAAAAAGATATATTTACAAGTCTTATGCTAAAACTTTACGTTTGCTACTTATGTGCCTAATGGATGGCTTATGTGACTTCATGACATGATGATAAGTATGGTGTTAATAATGCTAAGTTCCCATGTCACTATGTTAGGAAGGATAGCTAGGTGCATGTATGTGTAAGTTTAACCTATTCTGCTGTATTACGATGTTCACATGCCCCTACGTATGTTAGCGTAACGCCGCTTTATGAAAAAAAATTTAAAAAAAAAAGCGAGCGTTACAAGGTCAAGCAAGGGAGAGAACCTTTTTCCTTTTCCTCCTTTCCTTTGGGCATGCGGCGCTTGGAACTTGGGCACGGCTAGGTCCCACAAGGGTAAAGGGAGAAGAAGAAAGGCAAGGCACATCTTCAAGTTGGAGGCGTGCGGCACAAGAAGGAAATAAAGAAAAGGGTGAGTGGCGGCTGCAATTCTTGGAAGATCGTCGCCCACACGACGTCCAAGAAAAGGATAGGAATATAATAGAAGATCGAGAGGTATATGATTTTCTATTCCACTATTTTTTTTGGATCCCTAATCAAAAACAAGAACCGACTATCGAGGCTTCATCTTCTATTCCGCTGCTAATCGATCAAGAGCTTGATTACTTGAACAACCAGTTTGTTCAAGCGATCACTCAATCGATCAAAGCAAGGTTGATGAAGTAGGTCATTCGGGAAGCTTTCTGTCTCTGTGCGGATTAATTCTATTCATAGAATTTAATCCAGGGAAACAATGCGGAATCCCAACGCCAACAATTGGTATCATAGTGATGGTTTCTGATTCTATGTGTTTTGAATTCAGTTACTTTCATACTGTTCATATATAATTTAGGTCGGATAATAGTAGGATATGCAATAGGCTAACTTTGTGTTTGTAGGCATTAGTTCCAACTATTTATGGTTGTGTGTTATGTGTAATTGTTTGTGATTGTATATTTGAATTCTCGGGGTTGACGAGGTTATTTGTATTTAATTGTAATTAAATACGACAATGTTAGCCATCTAGTTTTAATTTACTATTCGATCTAGATTTTATGTAAACTCCTTCGTGGAGTATAGGATCAATGGATGTAAATTAAAATTTTTTACGGCTTGTATCCTTGCTTGCGCTGCTAAGGAGGAGGCGAGATGTCATGATCGACTGGAGGCGTATTGGAGAATAGCGGAACCTACAAAACCATAATAGTTGGAAATTTTAAATTTTCATATTTATTGTTGTGTTGTTTGATTTGCTTGTTGTAATTGCATGCTTGAAAATTCCTCGTTTAGAAAAAATAACTAATTGGGAGAGGCAATGTTTGAATCCCGTGGCCTCCATTACTGGTTTGAGAGTGATGTATTCAAACTTGTGCATTGCCTTTCAGTGTCTTCCTCCACATCGGATTTTGTTTTGCGGATCACTAGATCAAACTTCCTTATGGATGATTTTAGGAAATTATTTAGGAGCATGTGATCTTCCCCATCAAAAGGGACATAATCCTAGATAATGGACTTAGCATCAATAATGGTGTACACTTAAATTCAATTAATAGTATCCTCCCCAACGGAGTCACTGCTATTATTTGTATGGCTGAAGATAAACCAACTATTAATTTTATTTGTCAAAAAGTAAGGTTGACAAGATAATAAAATTAATGGGTAAAACCTTCTCTTACAAATATTTGAATTAGTATACGTCCACACTATCATGGCATACGAAATTCACAGTGTTTTGAGGTGTTGGTGAATTTAAAATTTTATTGTTTGAGGAATCAATATTATTTTAAATTCTAATGTTTTGACCAATGTGATTCTCAAGATTTCATTATGGCTTTCAATCCTCTTGTTGTGATTTTAAAAGAAAATAAACTTACTGGTCCAAATTACATTGATTGAAAATGAAATTTGGATATTGTCTTGACTGCTGAGGAGTATAAATTTGTACTCTTTGAGATCTGTCCTGCTAAGCCCAATGATGATTCAGTGAAGAGGAGAAAGAACGTTATAGGAAGTGGGTAAAGGCAGATGAGATGGCGCGGTGTTATATTTTGGCTTCCATGTCAAATGTGCTGCAACATCAACATCAGGCCTTCACTACTGCCTATGACATGATGTACAATCTCAAGGAACTCTTTGAACACCAGAATCTGGCTGTCAAGCAAGAGGGCATGAGAAACTTGATGATAACCACCATGGTTGAGGGGACAACCGTGAGGGATCATGTCCTCAAGATGATGGCTCATTTAAATGAGATAGAAGTCCTTGAAGCTGAAATCGACGAGGAAACCCAGGTCGATATCATTCTCCAAACGCTACCAAAGAGTTTTGAGCAGTTTCGCCTAAACTACAACATGAACAAGAGGTCATATTTGTAGGATCGATTCCGTATGCTAGAGGGGGTGAATAGCGATTTTTCCGGCTTCTCCTTCCTACGTTATTAGTTGCACAAGCGGAAATACAATAAAACAATAAACTAACAACAAGAACAATGCTAACAAACCAGGTTTACTTGGTATCCACCCTGGACGGGTGACTAATCCAAGAATCCGTCGGTGGATTACTCCCCGGATAACCTTCGGCTAGCTCTTGTCGCTCCTTGTGGGTGGAGAAACCTCGCCACAACACCAAGCACACTCAGCACAAAAAGACTACTAACAAGCCTTAACCAAGCTTGTTTCGTCAAGAACCCCAGCCCATACCGAGTTCTCTTTAAATAGAACTCGGGCTGGAAACTCTCGCTGGCAGTCGACTGCTCCCAGGGCAGTCGACTGCCCCCACTCAGAATTCGACCGTTCACACCCCAACGTTCAAATTCTGCCAGCTCACCACCCACTACCAGTCGACTACTCCCAGGGCAGTCGACTAGTCCAGGCCTGAGACCATTCTGTGAGTTTCATCAGTTGACTCCCTTCCAGGGCAGTCGACTGGTCTACTCACACACCTAAGGTTACCCTTCCCGAGTACATTTCACTCCGCACTCGAACCCTAGGATTTCTCGAGTACAATCACACAGCACTCGTACCCTCACGACTCAACTGACGACTCAATAGTAGCCTCGACTATTGCTTTCGCGCCCTCTTCATCTTCGGCTCCTATCCCTCGGATGCACGTAAGCTTCCAGTTTGCCTCCATGTCGTCCTTCACGCATGCCTCGAAGTCTACGCCCCTCAGCTCATTGTCCCTGCCATACCAAAGTCCCTCGGGTGCACACAAGCCTCAGCTTGTCTTCATGCCACCCTTCACCGTACCGAGGTCGTCCAGTCAAGTCCATATGTGTAACATGTATAACCTGCACACTCACATACACATATCAAATACACAAGGGTAAACCTAACTTAAACCCTTTGCCCAAATATCAAAACTCATGATCACTCCGGATCACAGATTGCTTCAACAATCTCTCCCTTTTTGATATTTGGCAATATGTTTAAGTTAGGGAAAATAAATAGTATAGAATAGCAAAAACAATGCTAAACAAACAGCTGGACTTACGTTGCCAAGACTCCCCCTTGGACTTACACCGCCAATACATATGCAAATACAAACATGGATCCTATCCCAAGGCATCCCACACCTAACCCTCCAAGTTAGGAATTTACCACAAACCGGGTTTTTTTAAAGCTTTTCCAAAGCTCCCCCTACACTGGACTTACAAAGGCTTTTTAAGAACCCCTCCAAGGTTCCCCTTACATCAAGAATGGAGCAACCATGCTCCCCCTTAATCTCATCTCCCCCAAAACCTAGGGTTTCCCGCAAAGGCATGTTTTATTTCCCAAATTAAACCCAACACTCCTCCCCCTTTGTCATACATCAAAAGGACCCCAATAATATTCCAATTATCGGTTCTTTTAATCCCTAATGGTCCTAAACACAGTGTACTAACACCCCATACACTTGTTTTACAAATTGGACACCAAACTAGCTGCTGATACACAAATCAGCCCTGGGCAGTCGACTGCCCCCCATGGCAGTCAACTGATACTCTGAATATCAATTTTCTGGCCAAATTCAAAAATTCGCCAGAAATTCCACAAATCTTCAAAAATTCTCAAATTTTGTGGAGAACTTTATGGTACATATACCTACTTGGGAAAAATACATTTTACCATGTATCTATTACCATTCCCAAGTTTAACACAAAATCCAAAAATTTCCTATGAAAATTAAGGCAACTAGGAGGCAACCTCCCCCTTTACCTATGCCTTCTCCCAATTTTCATTTTTCCTAGGTTAAGTTCTACCCAACTTCACACCATAACTCAAGTTAAGTTCTACCCAACTTAACTTCACCAAGTTCTTTTCCCTTTGACACTATCAAAGAATTGCCCCCAAGCAACCTTTCCCTTAGTGCCAAAAAGAACTCAACAAAGCCCCGAAAAACTCTAAAGGTTTGCAAGCACACTTGCTAGGATATACCCTATCCTAGAAAGATATGATTCCATGAAAATATCCAGTGTGCTTGACTTTTGGTACAATCTAATTTCCTTAAAGGTTTGGCATTTGGTATCAACTTTCAAGTCTATCCATGATTCCTTGTGTTTGCCAACTCTAACCATTATCAATTTACATAAGGAATTGTCCTCAATTTTCTCTCTTTTCATTTCTTAATCCTAGATTCATATGGGTTTCTCAATTTTCTTGAATTCATCAAAAGCTTCAATATCATCCAATGAACTTGAAGCACTCATTAATCCTTATAATATCAACCCATGGCATAGAATCTCATAAGGCAATATGACCCTTTCCTATGTTTCCAATTTTGTAATTTCTTACTATCCAATATGCCTTTTATGCTTACTCTCATAGATCAGTTGACTGCCCCCATGGCAGTCGACTGCCAAAATGAACAGAGAGTTTCTGGGCTGAGACCAGTCGACTGCCTCTGTGGCAGTCGACTGATACCTGAATTTCAAGTTTTCAGCCCAATTTCAGTAATGCCTAGTTAATTCCACATTTCTCCAAAAAATCTAAAATTTTGTGGGGAGATTTGTGGAGCATGCTTGGGAAAAATACGTTTCCAAACAAATGTACTATGGATCCTAAGATTGGCACGAAACTCAACTTCTCCTAAATTATATCATTTAACCTTTCTCCCAAAAGGTCTAATTTTGACTTCTCCTTAATGTATCCTCTTATCCTTGATCATAATTGATTTCTAGCACTGAATTACATAGTATTTACACATTAAAACCTAATTTTATCAATTATAACCACATTTTCACCTTTTTCTCCTTAAATTCTCTTTTTAATGTGTCAAAACCTAGGATGAAGACTTACCCAAGTCTTCCAATCCATTTTGGCACATTTCTTCTAATTTCCTAGGAGAAAGTCTCTTGAGATCCATTTATCATGGACCTCAAAGGCTCCTAGAGCTCCCCCTTGAGCTCTTAGCCCTAACCACCTCCCTAGGTGACTCAATCCACACTAGACCACACCGGTGTGCCCCCGGTGACTCTTGGCCTACACAATGAGTCATCTTAACCTTAGACACCTTGTCTTTGGTTAAGTTGTTCCTTCTACCCTTAAATGGCACCCCTTGCCATTTTTGGTCTTCTCCTTCTTTCCATGATTATATACTTCCCCAGCATATTTCTTTTCATTGGCCTTGGAAGTCTTAGACCAGTAGCCTAATCCTGATCTATCATAGTTGGGTTTTATACTACCCAATACCATGTCTAGACCCTTTGATCCAACCGTGAACCTTTCTAGAGTCTTTTCCAAAGTATCAAGCCTTGCCCTCAAGGCTTGATTTTCCCTTTCCAAGTTTATAACCTTAGAATCCATATGTCCACTTTGGACATTTCTAGACCTACCCATGTTCCCAGGCACATTCCTCCCCTTCTTGGGATTAATGTCATGATCCTTAGATCTAGAGGTCTTGGATTCATGATGCATGCTTTTTCTAGGGATTTGATCTACCTTGTTAACCCTATTCCTATCATTATATTTAAAGCCATGGTTATGCATGAGCAAACAATTTTCATTAATTCTAGCATGCATGGAAGAATGATCGACACTATTTTTAACATTCATGGAGGAACTCAAATTGGAATTGCATTTTAATTTAGGGTTAGGAATTACCTTCCTTACCTTTGGAGTCCCTCCTTGGTGTGAGTTTCTTCTCTTCTTTCTTTCCTCCTTCTCCCATCTTCTTAGATGCTCCATTTTCTTGAGATTTCCACTCCTTGGGCATTTTGTATGGTAGTGTCCTTGCTCACCACACGTGAAGCATCTAATTCTCTTTTTCTTTTCTTGGGCTTCTCCAATCCTACAACTCATGTTAGATTTTAAAGGAATTGAAATAAGTTTAGGATTTACCCCCTTTTTAACTAGTGGGCACTTGTCCTTGTAGTGCCCCTTTTCATTGCACCCAAAGCATACGATATGTTCCTTGGTCTTTGCTTTGGTGGAGGTTGAGGTGGAGGCTAGGTTGACTTCTTCTTCAACCTTGGATGAAGTGGATGCTTCCTCTTGTTCTTGCAAGGATGAGGGTCTCTCCTCCCCCTCAATTCTTGAAATTGACACCTCTTCCTCTTCTTCTCTTGAGAAGGTTGATGATCTTTCACTTAATTCTACCTCTTCGCTTGAAGAAGTTGACACTTCCTTTTCTTCTTCTTCTTCTTGACCAATTTGACTTTTCTCCTTGGGCTCTTGAACTTGTGTAGGATTTTCATGATATTCTTTCACTTTATTCCATAATTCATGTGCATCTTTATATTCACCTACACAACTCAAAATGTTATTAGGCAAAATATTTATCAAAATACTAATTACCTTCTCATTGACTTTTGATTGTGCTTGTTGTTCTTGATTCCAATATCTAGGCCTAAGCTTCTTCCCGTGCTTATCCTTTGGAATTTCGAAGGGGTCTTCAAGCGTAATTCTACATACCCACTCCATTCCGAACCAAGTCTCGATCCTTGCCCTCCAAAAGTCGAAATCTTGATGATCGTAGGGCGGTGGAGTGTAGATGTCTTCCCCCAACTTATCTTCCATTGTCTTTCTTCCTCTAACATGTGCTCCCTCGGCGATTAGTCCAATGAGAGCGGTCCTTCGCTCTGATACCAATTATAGGATCGATTCCGTATGCTAGAGGGGTGAATAGCGATTCTTCCGGCTTCTTCTTCCTACGTTGTTAGTTGCGCAAGCGGAAATACAATAAAACAATAAACTAACAACAAGAACAATGCTAACAAACCAGGTTTACTTGGTATCCACCCTGGACGGGTAACTAATCCAAGAATCCGTCGGTGGATCACTTCCCGGATAACCTTTGGCTAGCTCTTGTCGCTCCTTGTGGGTGGAGAATCCTCGCCACAACACCAAGAACACTCTGAGCACAAAATGACTACTAACAAGCCTTAACCAAGCTTGTTTCGTCAAGAACCCCAACCCAAACCGAGTTATCTTTAAATAGAACTCGGGCTGGAAACCCTCGCTGGCAGTCGACTGCTCCCAGGGCAGTCGACTGCCCACACTCAGAATTCGACCGTTGACACCCCAACGTTCAAATTCTGCTAGCTCACCACCCACTACCAGTCGACTACTCCCAGGGCAGTCGACTAGTCCAGACCTGAGACCATTCTGTGAGTTTCATCAGTCGACTCCCTTCCAGGGCAGTCGACTAGTCTACTCACACACCTAAGGTTACCCTTCCCGAGTACATTTCACTCCGCACTCGAACCCTAGGATTTCCCGAGTACAATCACACAGCACTTGTACCCTCATGACTCAACTGACGCCTCAACAGTAGCCTCGACTATTGCTTTCGCGCCCTCTTCATCTTCGGCTCCTGTCCCTCGGATGCACGCAAGCCTCCAGCTTGCTTCTATGCCATCCTTCAGGCATGCCTCGAAGTCCGCACCCCACAGCTCATCGTCCCTGCCATACCAAAGTCCCTCGGGTGCACACAAGCCTCCAGCTTGTCTCCATGCCACCCTTCATCGTACCGAGGTCGTCCAGTCAAGTCCATATGTGTAACTTGTACAACCTGCACACTCACATACACATATCAAATACACAAGGGTAAACCTAACTTAAACCCTTTGCCCAAACATCAAAACTCATGATCACTCCGGATCACAGATTGCCTCAACAATATTCGTTGGCGGAACTTCTGACAGAACTCCAGGCGGCAGAAGGGTTATTTCATCAAAGTGCTCAGGCTTACATTGCTGAAAAAGTTTCTGCTTCTGAATCGAAAGGCAGAAAGAAGAAGAAGGAACAAGTTGGTTCGGCAAAGAAAGCGGCTGGATCTCAAGGACCATAAGGTGGAGTGAAGAAGCCGAAAGGCATGTGCTTCACATTCAAGCAGGCTAGACATTGGATGGTGGACTGCCCCCACCGAAAGGAGAACAATGGAGGTATATCTTTTTCATTAGTTGTTGAAACATGTTTAGCGGTATTATCTACCGGTACCTGGTGTGTAGATACGGGAGCCATTGATCATGTTTTCAATTTATTGCAGGGGTTCCAGGAAACTAGGCAACTACGTGAGGGCGAGATTATCATCTACATGGGCAATGCTACGGAGGTGACGGCTGTTGTAGTGGTAGATGTTCATTTATTTTTTTATTAAGAATAAATCTTTGGTTTTGAGAAATTATCTTTACGTACTTTGTTTTAGAATGAACTTGATTTCAGTTTCTAAATTATTTATAGATGGATTTTCTGTATCTTTTGATGATAGAGTTGTTATCAAAAAGAATAGGGTAATTATCTGTTCTGGTGCGTTGGTTGGTAATTTGTATACTCTTAATCCAATAACTCCCACGATGCAAATGGAAATTAATAACACATCTTCTAATTCTAATAAGAGAAAAGAACTTCAAAATGAAGCAAACATATCTTTGGCATCTAAGGTTGATTCATATTAACTTGAGTAGAATTCAAAGGTTGATAGCCGATGGACCTTTGGGTTCATTGGTGGTGGAAAACTTCTCAACCTGTGAATCTTGCTTGGAAGGAAAAATGACCAAGAAGCATTTTAAAGGCAAGGGGTATAGAACCAAAGAAGTGTTAGAATTGGTTCATTCTGATTTGTGCTGTCCTATGTCTGTTGAGGCAATCGGCCCAAGAATGATCGGGAAGATCATAGTTTTGATGTGTATGCCAATAAGTTTAAGGATAGGGTGTTATGTTGTATTTGATATGTGTGGTTGAGTTTGCAGGACTTGGAGAATCACTCATGGAGAACATATCCGAGGGACGAGAGCCAAGGGAGGAGGACTCCAAGGGCAAGCCGGGAAGTGGACTTCAAGGGCACACGTGAAGGGTGGCATGGAGGCAAGCCAAGGGAAGGCTTGTGTGCGCATCCGAGGGACGATAGCCAGAAGAAGATGACTTCAAGGGGCGAGCCAAGGAAGTGAACCTGAAGGCACACATGAAGGAGAGTGTTAAGAGTGGTTGTAAGTGAGTGGGCAGTCGACTGGTCAGAGGGCAGTCGACTGCCAAAACTCACAGAAGGTTTTCAGCCTTCTACCAGTCGACTGCCCCAGAGGCAGTCGACTGGTGACCCCCCAAAAACCTAGCCGTTGGCTGGCATTTATTGCTAGGCCAGTCGTGTAACGGCCCGCCTTCTGGTACTATCTTCAAGGCGGATCGCTACTAACTGACTGACTAATTGACTAATTAATGATTTCTAAAAATACTAAACCAACTGGGAGAATTTTGAAAATTTCTTATTTCGCTATTTACTGAACTAACCATTCATAATCATGTTTAAAGTGCTAACCAGCCCAAAATAAAACAAAAACGTTAATTTTATAGGCTTGGTAGGAATCTCAACAACGATATGTAAAAGCATAATATAAATGTGCCAAGTTTGTATCAACTTCTTATTGAAACCATTCATTATTCATATCTAAGGGCATTCTTAGCCACTACATGTCATTCTATATGGTGCATATATCTTAAAACAAGCATATCCTATGTATTTAGCATGTAAATCAAAAGTGTCAAGTTCTTATTTCTAAAGCTTAAGCATGGATCTAAATTACCATATTACAAGTAGTAACTCATATCATTCAACATTCGCTAAGCAAGTATTAACACAGGTGAATAAACTACTTTAATATACTAGGCACCACAAATAACAAGTCTAGACAGGTTAATACATGGTTCTCATAATATATCGCGAAATAACTGAAGAAGCATAAACAAGAAAACTAAAGAAGCATACTAGGCACCACGAATGTCAGTCTAATTAAATTCATACATGGTTCACATAATATATTGCGGAATAACTAAAGAAGCATAATAAAGACTATTTCTATGCTTTGCAAGTTTCGAAGACTTTTATTCCAACTCCACCATCACACACACTTTGCATCAAGCCCGCCGCCTCCACTACTAGTGCTTTCCTTTACCTGTATCTGCAGTATAAGGAAATGCAAACTAATAAGCATAAAGCTTAGTAAGTACCATCTAGCCTCACAAAACTATAAAATCTCGGATTATGCTTTTCAAAACATGCTATGCAAATACACGCTCATGTTCATAAACAATCATGTTATGCTCATGCTAAAATACATGTCATAAAATGTCATGGCAAATAACTGAGACATGGCACATATTAAACTAGACCTGAAAAGTAAGCTATAGCATGACATATATATCTGAACTGGAACTGAAACTAACTAACATAAAACTAATTATTAAATTCACCATATGCTAATATAAATTTCTGAAAACTAAATACATATAGTAGGTGAAAGTAATAATCAACTGCTGTGGGCCCGGCAATGTACCAACTGTGCGTGCATCCCTAATAAACTCGAGGTAGCAAATCCCGAATCCATTAGGGTTCTACTAGGTTATCTAAACCTAGGGGCAACTAGGAGCCCATCCCATACTAGGTTATCTAAACCTAGAGGCAACTTGGAGCCTATCCCTGGACCGAAGTCCGGTACAATGCCAACTGAAAATAAAATAGTCTTTTATACTTTTCTTTCCTTTTTTGATTCTTGCTTTTACTAGGTTATCTAAACCTAGGGGCAACTAGGAGCCCATCCCGTTCGACCTTGGTCCCCATCATAAACTGGAGCAAGAATTTCTATTCTTTAATGCTTTCTATAGCATTAACTGAACTGAACATTTTAACAAACACCTAATGTGCGTGCTTGTTCATAATTTACGATTTCTAATCGTAAAGCATAAATACAAGGAAACAAAGCATATGGAAAATCGTCCGAAACTACTTATACTGCAGGTGAGGGATACTTACATCCTGCGCTAGGTTTTCCTTACGAATAAAATCTGAAATTCCCGAGGGAATGTCGAATTTCGACGTTCTTCTTGCTCCTTGGCGTTCTCCTCGCGTCTACGAGAATTCTCGTAGAGAATAGGGCCTCTCGAGACCTTCCCTTGGCTTCTCCTTTGTCTTAGGCGAGAGAGAGGGCGAGAGGAAGAAAAAAATCGCGAGAGGGAGAGAGGGAGTCGGCGGTGAGAGGATGTGAGGGAAAGAATGAATTAAAAAACCCTAAGTTTCCCTTTTATACTTATGGAAAAAATTTAACTAATTATACCTTATCTATTGTTTCCGCTAATCTATTTCAACAAAAGCAGACCATCCCAGTCGGTCCGCCCATTCTCCTCTCTAGCTTAGGTCAAGGGATCAAATCCCCTTTAAGTGTTTTTTCCTTTTTATCCCTTTTTGCCATTTTCGTTTATGGAAAAATTCTATAAAAATATCCATAAATTCGGAATAAATTCTAAGATATTTCTAAAATTAGTTTCGAGAATTTTCGGGCGTTATAATCCCCCATACCTTATAAAAAGTTCGTCCTCGAACTTAAAATAACTCTGGGTATTTCTGTCTCATGCTGTCCTCTGGTTCCCAGGTTGCCTCTTCTACTCTGTGATTTTGCCATATGACTTTCACTAATGGTACATCCTTGTTTCACAATTTCTTAACTGCTCGGTCTATTATCTGAATAGGCCGACTATCATAACTGAGATCTTCGCGAACTTGTACCGTCTGTGGCTCTATCACCTGGGTGGCATCTGGGATATGCTTCTTCAGCATGGAAACATGAAATACATTGTGGATAACTGACATCTCCTGAGGTAGCTCCAACTCATAAGCTACTTTGCCAACTCTTCTAGTGATGGGGTATGGTCCTACATATCTGGGACTTAGCTTGCCCTTCTTCCCAAAACGCATTACTCCCTTCATGAGAGCCACTTTGAGGAATACTGAATCCCCAACTTTAAACTCTAATGGTCTGCGCCGTGTATCAGCATAGCTCTTCTGGCGGCTCTGAGCTGTTTCTATTCTCTGGCGGATCTGCTGTATGGCTACGATGGTATCATCTATAAGATCTGTCTGTAGGCCTAACTCTTGCCTCTCACCACCCTTGTACCAGTAGATAGGAGATCTACACCTCCACCCATATAAAGCCTCATAGGGTGCCATGCCGATAGTGGCCTGATAACTATTGTTGTAAGCGAACTCCGCTAAGCACAAGTATCTGCACCAACTGCCCTTGAAATCTAAAGCACAAGCTCTGAGTATATCTTCTAGTACTTGATTAACTCTCTCTGTCTGACCATCTGTCTGAGGATGGAAAGTTGTGCTAAACTTCAGTTTGGTGCCTAGTGCTGTCTGTACGGACTCCCAGAAGTGCGAAGTGAACCTACTGTCCCTATCTGAGATGATAGTCCTAGGGAGCCCATGTAGTCTGACTATCTCCTTGAGGTATACTGAGCTAGCTGTTCCATGGAATAGGAGATCCTGATAGCTAGGAAGTGGGCAGACTTAGTCAATCTGTCTACTATTACCCAGATTGCATCATATCCATTCGTTGTTCTGGGTAGTCCCACTATAAAATCCATGGAAATATCTTCCCATTTCCATTCTGGAATCTGAATAGGCTGCAGAACTCCACCTGGTCTCTGATGTTCTGCCTTGACTCTTTGGCATGTTAGACAGGTACTGACATATCTGGCGATGTCTCTCTTCATCCCAGGCCACCAAAAACGTCCCCTGAGGTCTTGGTACATTTTGGTGGAACCAGGATGCATTGCATAAGGATATCTATGTGCGTCCTCTAGGATCTTCCTTCGGAGATCTTCTTGGTTCGGAACACATAAGCGATCACCGTAGTACAGTGTCCCATTATCTGATAGGCGAAATTCTCCATTTTCGGCTTCTGTTATCCCCTGCTTGATTTTCTGAAGGTCAGGATCTTGATCCTGTGCTGTCTGGATGTCTTCAATCAGGGTGGACACTAATGTCAAAGTGGAGAGCTGCCCAACTAAAATTTCCAGTCCGAACTTTGATAACTCTTTCCGAAGGGGCTGTGACATCATGGACAATGCTAGTAGGGTGGCACTAGATTTTCTGCTAAGTGCATCTGCCACCTTATTAGCATTACCTGGATGGTAGAGGATGTCAATGTCATAATCCTTGACTAGCTCAAGCCACCTGCGCTGTCTCATGTTCAGATCCTTCTGAGTGAAGAAATACTTTAGACTCTGATGATCTGTGAAAATCCTACACTGAGCTCCGTATAAGTAATGCCTCCAGATCTTGAGAGCAAACACTACTGCAGCTAGCTCAAGGTCATGAGTAGGGTAATTCTTTTCATAATCCTTGAGTTGTCTAGAGGCATAGGCGATAACCTTGCCGTCCTGCATCAGCACTGCTCCAAGTCCTAATTTAGAAGCATCACTATATATGTCGAAGCTGTCAGTGGTCTCTGGAAGAGTCAGGATGGGAGCACTAGTCAATCTTATCTTTAATTCTGTAAAACTGTTCTCGTAGTCCTCTGTCCACTAAAACTTCCTGTTCTTTCTGGTAAGAGCTGTCAGTGGGGAGGCTATTCTGGAGAAATTTTCCATGAACTTCCTGTAGTAACCGGCTAGACCCAGAAAACTTTTGATCTCACTGGCATTCTTCGGTCTGATCCAGTTACTTACTGCTTCTATTTTGCTGGGGTCTACCATCACCCCTTCCTTGGAGATGATGTGACCTAGAAAAGACACCCGATCGAGCCAGAATTCACATTTTGAGAATTTTGCATACAGCTGTCTCTGCTGAAGAATCTGCAATACTGTCCTGAGATGTTCGGCATGTTCCTCCTGAGTTCCTGAGTAGATAAGAATGTCATCAATGAAGACGATGACAAACTTATCTAAGTATTCCCGGAATACTCTGTTCATGAGGTCCATGAATGTCGCTGGAGCATTTGTGACCCCAAAAGGCATGACTACAAACTCGTAGTGCCCATATCTGGTTCTGAAAGCTATCTTCGGAATATCACCCTCTCTGACTTTGACCTGGTGATAGCCGGATCTCAAATCTATCTTTGAGAAGACTGTGGATCCCTTTAGCTGGTCGAACAAATCATCGATCCTGGGTAGAGGGTACCGGTTCTTGATGGTGACTTGATTCAGAGCCCGGTAATCTATACACAGGCGCATGGACCCGTCTTTCTTCTTCACGAACAACACTGGAGCTCCCCAAGGTGAATGACTAGGGCGTATGAAGCCCTTGTCGAGCAGCTCCTGTAGTTGCTCCCAAAGTTCTCTTAATTCTGCTGGAGCCATACGGTATGGTGCTTTTGAAATAGGGTTGGTACCTGGAATGAGATCTATCTCAAACTCTATCTCCCTGTCTGGCGCTAAGCCTGGTAACTCGTTAGGGAAGACTGCTGGGTAGTCACATACCACTGGGACCTCTTCTAGCTTTTGGTCCTTCTCTTATTCGGTATTGACTACATGTGCTAGAAATCCGGTACATCCTAAATCCAACAGTTTCTGTGCTTTTAAAGCTGAGAGAAATGTCTTGGCCTTTCTCTTGGGTTCTCCGATGTATTCAAACTGCACTCCTTCTTCAGGTTGGAATATGACTTTCCTTTTACGGCATTCTATGGAGGCACCGTACTTGATTAGGAAGTCCATTCCAAAAATGACATCATAATCAGTCATATCCAGCACTATCAGATCACTATAAAGCTCTCTGCCTGCTATACTGATTGGCACTGCACGGAGCCAGTGCGTGGATGCCATAATCTCTCCTGAAGGTAGGGTGGTTAAGAACTGACCACTAAGTACATCTGGAGGTATAGTTAACTTCTCTGCGAACGCCTTGGGGTTTCTGAGTTCCTGAACTGCCTTGGCCTTTACTTTCTATCATGACTGACTTCTGCTGTTGCATGCTGTTCAGGTAGTGCTCGGTAATCAGAGCACTGCTAACTAGTTCTTCTAAGGTTTGCGGCCTATGAACGCCGCTGGCCACATTCAATGCTATTTCTGGCCTTAGCATCTTGAGCATTAGCCTGACTCGCTCTCGTTTAGTGCTGACCAGTTTAGGGCACAGGCGAGCCAGTCTGTTGAATCTCTTCACGTCTTCCTCTACTGATAGGTTACCTTGATGAAATTCAGTGAATTCATCATAATGCCGGTTAGTAACCCGCATATGAAAGAATTCTTTGAAGAACTCATCTTCGAAGTTAGCCCACGTCATCTGATTTATGTCTCGCTTGGCCTTCACCCTTTCCCACCACATTCTAGCATCTCCTGCTAGGTAGAAGGAGGCGCACTTCACTTTCTCATGTTCTGGCCAGTCCAGAAGCTTTGAACTAGGCTTGTGCATCCCATGGTTCACTAGTGCCTGAAAAGGTCTCTGGTTTAAGTTTCTACCACTGAACCAGATATGCTTCTCTTCTAGCTCCTACTGCTAGGGCTTCGGGTGTTATTGGTGGGATTGGTGCTCAAGGTGGAACCTCTATCACTATTGGGGTTTCCACATTTGGTCCTGGCGTAGCAGTAGGTGTGGTTTGATGATTAGCCCTTAAAGTGGCTATCTCTTGCTGCTGCTCAACTATCTGTCTCTGGAGCTGAGCCACTATCTCCACGAGATTAGGTGGAGTTACTATGTTAGTTGCCTCCTATTGAGACTCAGTAGCTGGTGCCCTTCTAGTTGGGCGTCCTCTTGCCATTATCTAAAATAGAAGAGGGTCCTACTGTTCATATTCTAATTCTAAAAACATGCTATCAGATATAAACTGAGGTATTAAACATGCTTCCGTTAAATGCAACCAAGAACTGACTAGAAACAGATAGCATGAATAACATATAAATACTATAATTCTGAAAGCAAGAAAATATAGTAATGTGAGAGATACTCTTACTTGGAAGCTGCAGGTCTGATGCTGATGTGTGTGAGGAGGAAAGATGGAACTTGCTCTGATACCACTCTGTAACGACCCGCCTTCTGGTACTAAGCTTTAAGGAGGATCGCTACTAACTAACTGACTGGCTGACTGATTAATGATTTCTAATAATGCTAAATCAACTGGGAGAATTTAAAATTTCTTATTTCGCTATTTACTGAACTAACCATTCATAATCATGTTGAGATTCCTACCAAGCCTATAAAATTAACATTTTTGTTTTATTTTGGCTGGTTAGCACTTTAAACATAATTATGAATGGTTAGTTCAGTAAATAGCGAAATAAGAAATTTTAAATTCTCCCAGTTAATTTAGCATTATTAGAAATCATTAATCAGTCAGCTAGTCAGTTAGTTAGTAGCGATCCGCCTTAAAGCTTAGTACCAGAAGGCGGGTCGTTACAAGTCGACTGCCCCAACTGGTGCAGGGCTGGACAGCTTGCGAAGCTGTCCTGTTCTCTTATAAAAAGAGGACTTTTCCGCACGTGAATGGTACAGTTTTACACTGTAACAAAGTGATGTTCGTGCGACTAGTCTTCAGATCTTCTTCTCGTTCTTCATCGAATTCTGTAAAGAGGAAGAAGACATTTTTGTAATGGTTTCTCCACCTTGAAGGAGACTTTTCATAGTGGAGGTGGAGTACTCGCGTGGATCCTTGAATTAGTCACCCGTTCGGGTGGATACCAAGTAAATTCCTATGTTAGCATTGCTCTCTCGTTCTTTGTATATTTTTGTTTGTATTGCGCTAATCTCTGTGTAGAGAAAACGACGAAAAATTGCTATTCACCCACCCCCTCTCTAGCAACACAAGCGATCTATCAATTGGTATCAGAGCCGGTTCACTTCGGGAGAACTCATCGTCGACCGGAGTAAAGTAAATGGCATTTCAAGAGGGATACAGCACTGCACGGCCACCATTCTTTGACGGGAACGACTTCGCATACTGGAAAGGTAGAATGCAATACTATTTAATGAATGACATTGAAAACTAGATTAGTGTTGTAGATGGATTCGATGCACCCATCGACGAAAGAGGAGAGCTACTGCCAATGAGATCTTGGTCGAAGGATGTCATGAAGAGGGCACAATCAAATGCCAAGGCCACCACCACATTACAATGGGAGTTGTCCAAGGAACAACTCAACAAGGTGGGGTCATTCAAGAGCGCCAAAGAGTTGTGGGAGAAACTCGTTGAACTGAATGAAGGGTCCAACGAGTCCAGAAGGGCAAAGAAGGATCTACTTGTTGCCCAACTCCAATCCTTGTTCATGAAGACCAACGAGACCGTGAGCCAACTACATGGAAGGGTAAAGGAGATCATCAACGAACTCCATGTGATTGGAGAGAAGGTTGAAAACCATGATCTGGTAAGGTACGTTTTACAATCTTTTCCGAGAATAACTTTGTGGGCATCAATGGTTGATGCCTACAAAGTATCAAGGGATTTGTCAATAGTAAAATTAGATGATTTATTTTGTGAGTTTGAACTGCATGAGCAAGCTAATGTTTCGGCCAAAGAGAAAGGTATAGCTTTCATTGCAAAAAAGGAGGAGAAGAAGAAGAATGAGAAGAAGAAGGTGGTCTACTCCTCTTCATCCGACTTAGAGGAGTCAAGTGCCTCTATGGATAGCGACCAAGAGGCCTTCATGGTAAGAAAGATGCGTAGGGCATTTAAAAGTTTTTCTAACAAGTCTTATGCTAGGAAAGGATCCAAAAGCAAGGGCAAGGCAAAGGACATCATCTGCTACAACTGTCACCAAGAGGGGCACATGAAGCATGAGTGCCCCCAACTAAAGAGAAGAGAAGAAAAGAAGGAGGAGAAGAAGAAAGGTGACAAGAAGAGGACAATGGGAAAGGAGAAGAGTGCCACCAACCTCAAGGTGACTTGGGATGATCCATCATCCTCAGAGGAGGAAGAGGAGCACGTGTCCCACTTTGCGCTTATGGTAATGGACCATTCAGAGTCATCTGATGATGAGAGAAGCTCAAGCAATGAAGAAGAAAGCGGCTCATCATCATCATCATCCGAATCCGAGGCATCAGTAAGTGAGGTATATAGCTTACCCTCTTCTACTTAAGTTAAGATTATCTCTAGTACCAACATAGATTTAGCTAAAGCTAGAAGTAAAATTAAGGACTTGAAAGATGAAATTGTCATGCTTAGAGTAGAATCTACAAAGCTTAAGGAAGATTTGCATGCTTGTTCTACCACATCACATGATACATGCTTTGAAATTGAAAATAAGGAACTAAGGACAAAGGTAGAGGACCTCACAAAGGTACTTAGAAAATTTCAAGTGGGCTCTAGCAACCTAGACATGATAATCAACAGTAAAGAGCCGTTTATAACAAGGTCGGATTAGGATATAGGCTAAAGACCAAGGAAGTGGCCTTTGTCTCACTCATGGGTAGGAATGGTGCATCTAGGAGATAAGGGAATAAGGGAAACATCAAGAAGGCGTGGGTACCAAAGAAATTTTTAAATGATGCTTGTGGATCAAAAATTTGGGTACCAAAAGAGTGTGATTTTCATGTTGTATAGGTGAAGGTGAAGGAGGCCTCAACCATGTGGATAGTAGATAGTGGGTGCTCAAGATATATGACCGGAGATGTGAGCAAGTTCACCACTATTAGCTACCTAAGAGAAGGGACGGTCTCCTTTGGAAATAGTGGGAAACTGAAAATAATTGGTAGGGGCACCATTGAGGTATCTCCTACAATCTCTATCCATAAGGTACTTTTAATTAAAGACATGAAATTTAATTTACTTAGTGTAAGTCAATTGTGTGATGCGGGCTATAGGGTTGAATTCCTTGCTAGAAAATGCCTAATTAAACTAAATGGGTCTGATAATGTCATACTAGAAGGGTATAGGGAGGCCAACCATTATTATCTTGATTTTACTTATGCTACTAACAATTTGCCTAAGTGTCTCATGTCTAAGGAAGAAGAAGGGTGGTTGTGGCACCGAAGACTTGGGCAAGTGAACATGAGGACCATTGCAAGAGTGGCCAAGGAGGAGTTGGTGAAGGGGCTACCTATGATCAAGTATCAGAAGACCAAATTGTGTGATGCATGTCAAGAGGGTAAGCAATCAAAATCATCACACAAAGGTAAAACCCTAACCACTACTACTTTACCTTTAGAGCTTTTACATATTGATTTATTTGATTGTCATAGTACTCCCTCACTAGTAGAGAGTAAATATTGTTTAGTCATTGTAAATGATTTTTCTAGATTTACATGGGTTTTCTTTATGAAACATAAGGACGATACCTTAGAAATCTTTATAGGGTTTAGTAAAAGGGTAGAAAATGAAAAACATCTCAAAATTAATCGAATTAAGAGTGACCACGGTGGGGAGTTTCAAAATTCAAGTTTCGCAAAATTTTGTGTAGAAAATAGGTATAAGCATGAATTTTCATGCCAAGGACTCCTCAATAAAATGGGGTAGTTGAGAGGAGAAACAGAGCTCTACAAGAAGCTGCTAGGACTATGCTTAACGCATACTCCCTTCCTAACTATTTTTGGGCCGAAGCGGTCAATACCGCTTGTTACATTCAAAACCGGGTTTTGGTATATAGGTTCTTAGGTAGTACCCCCTTTGAGTTGTGGAATGGGAGAATTCCACAAGTCCACTACTTTAGGGTCTTTGGATGTAAGGTTTATATTTTGCATACCAAAGATGACCTAAGAAAATTTGAGTCAAAAGCGGATGAGGCAATTTTAGTTAGCTATTCATCCACTAGTAGGTGTTATAGGGTTTACAACAAAAGAACCAAGGTAATTGAGGAGTCCTCTAATGTTGATTTTGATGAAACTACAAATACCTACCCTAGGAAAGCCTCAATTGATAAGGATATGGAAGAAGTCAAACCCCTTGCCCAAAGAATCCAAGACCTACATTTGGAGGACAATGATCAAGGGGGAGTAAGAAGCACCCTAGAGGATGAGGAACATGTAGTTAATGAACCCATAACCTCTAGGCCCTTGAGACATCACCAAGATCACCCAATTGACCAAATACTGGGTGATGTCACTCAAGGGGTAAGGACTAGGTCCTATTTTAGAGACCAAACTAGTCAAATTGTCTTAATCTCTCAATTAGAACCTAAGTCTATTGATGAAGCATTGGGAGATGTAGATTGGCTCTTAGCAATGCAAGAGGAGCTAAATCAATTTGAGAGAAGTGAGGTTTGGGAGTTGGTTCCTAGGCCCAATGATTGCACCATTATAACCACAAGATGGGTCTTTAGGAACAAACTAGATGACCAAGGCAAAATCACTAGGAACAAGGCTAGGTTGGTAGCTAGGGGGTTTAACCAAGTTAAGGGATTAGATTATGATGAGACCTATGCCCCCGTAGCTAGATTAGAGTCCATTAGAATTCTACTAGCATATGCCGCTCACATGGGTTTCACACTTCACCAAATGGATGTGAAGTCGGCATTCCTTAATGGGATCATTAAGGAAGAGGTCTATGTAGAACAACCCCCCGGGTTTGAGGACCCTAACTATCCAAGACACATTTACAAATTGAGAAAAACCTTAAATGGATTTAAACAAGCTCCCCAGGCTTGGTATGAAAGGCTTTCTTCATTTTTAGTATCTAAGGGGTTTAGGAGAGGAACAATTGACCCTACTTTGTGTTGGTGCAGACAACACCCAAGTCGAACCTATGTTTTTTGATAATGGCAAAGGATTCAAAAGTTAAGATATTATGTTGATCTAACATGTTCACTAAGTGTACAGGAAAAGAAGCCCTAGATACACTAGGCACGAAGTCCTGGTCGAGGACTAGGCACAAAGCCCTGGCAAGGAGCTGGGCACCGATGTAACGACCCAGAAAATTCTCTTAATATTTTCTTAAAATATTGAGCATGTCTAGATAATTTGCCGAGGGACCTAGAAATATTTATATAAAATTTGGCCTAGAAATCCACATTTTCTCATTTAAATTGAGAAGTTAAGTACTAATGGGCCTTATATGGGCTTTTTAGTACCATAATTATTAGAGAATTTTAGGTAGAAATTTATATAAATATAAAGGGGGTTTTAATGAGAAATATTAACATAATTATGGGGGAATTTTTAGAGAATTTTCGGAATTTTGGGGAAAATAATAGAAAATAAGAAGGAAAAATAAAATAAAAATAAGGTGCATGGGCCAAGGATTGAACCTTGGACCTCTTGTACAACCATGTATGCTTTAACCAACTCATCCAGCAAGGGAATGTTATAAGGGAATGAAATGGAGATTGGTTAAGGCTTAGAAGAAGATGAAGGGTCATGGAGAGACTCTTCATTTACCTCCTTAATGGGTGATAAAGAGGGGGGTTTGGGAGTTTCTTTCTTCCTTCCATCAATTGCATTTGCTCCCCTCCTCCCTCCACATTCTAGCCGAAACCCCAAGGAGGAGTTCTCCCTTGGAAAAACTTCCACCAAGGCTTCATCTCCAAGATCTAAGGTCCTCATAAGAGTACAAGGGCTAAGGGTGGTCAAGAGGCAACAAGATTTCCATCCTTCTCTCAAATCTAAGGTTTATAATCAAGATCAACCAAGGTAAGACTCCCTCACCTATGGTATAATGGCTTTTCTTAAAGATTAAAATGATAGGAAAGGTTTGTAAGTGATGTTTATGTTGGAAAAACCAAAGGACCCATGAACCTAACCTTATAGGTTTCGGCCCCATGGGTTCTTGGTCTATAATGATGATAAAAATCAAAATCATGTTGTCTAATGTGCCCTTATGATGTCTAGAGATTTAATATAATTTTTGAGAATTTTTGGGGTACCCTAGATACCCTATAAGTTTCGGCCAACTTCAAGGACCCATGGGTAGGGTTGGGTCCTAAACTTCAAGTATATGTTTTATGTATTATCATGATATAAGGGAGATTGAGGGTGATTTATGTGAATTTTCACATGGTCTAGAGACCCTATGAGTTTCGGCCAAGATGGGTTAATAGGGTAAAAGTTAGGATTTATTTCAAGTAAGGGCCCCAAGTGCCCTATGGTAAGATATAATTGATGGTTAATGATTGGTTGGGGATTTTAATGGAATTTTTTCATGCCCCCATGGCCTTATAAGTTTCGGCCAGCCCTAGGAAGGTGGACTAAAGGTTAGGGTTAACCCTAATCATGAGCCCCAATGACTTCCTATGGTCTCATAGATGATGTATGGTTGTTCCTTTACCTTATGCTATTGTACATGTTTATGGGATTGATGGAACTCCACCTATAGGTTTCGGCCAAGCCATGTATCTAGGGTTTGGGGTGGAGTTAGGGTTCAAAGAATGATGGTTCATGCTTACCATAAAGTATTTATATGTATAGGATCAAGCATGTGGTAGAAATCATGTTAACCATAACCCTAATGTTTAAGCACTATGTTTTATGTTTTATGTTTATGATTGGATGTCATGCTTAATAGGGATTATTATGTATGTCTTAGGTTTTATGCCATGTATTTGAATGGTAGGTAGAATGCTATGGAAATCCTACCATGTATGCTTAAGATAGATATCATGCTTAGGCAAGAAATGCAATGGTTACCTTATGTATCATGATTATACAAGCTCTATGTAGTAGGATAAATATCTATGAAAACATGTCAAGTTCAATGCAATGCGTACCTTCTATGTTATGATCATGCAAGTACTAGGAATAGGAATGATGTGTAGGTATGCATGCCATGTTTATGTAGGAAGATGAATGTCATGTTTATGTAGGAAAATGAATGTCATGTTTATGTAGGAAGATGAATGCCATGTTTTATGAATGATGATGCATGCCATGTTTACGAAAGAAGATGCATGCCATGTTATGAATGAAAGATGATGCTTATGTCTTTAAGGCATAAATATGCTAAACGGCACGGTCGACGGTCGACGGTACAACGGTCGTAAGGACCGGTAAATGGGCCGGTAGACGGGCCGAGCCGTAACAAGTTATGCTATGTTAAAGATGCCATGAATGTCTTATAAATGATGAAGCATGTAAAGTATTTTACTTTATGAATGGGCTTGTACCGGACCGAAGTATGGGTCCAAGGGATGGGCACCTTAAGAACGCCCCGGTTCTGGACTACCGACTATGCTGTCCTTACCCTAGTAGGTCGGGGCTCGCTACCTCGGACTTGCTAGGGATGCGCGCTTATGATGTATGTATGTGGTACAAGCCGGGGACCCCAATGATATGATGATTATGTTTAAGCATTTAAAAGTATGATTTTAAAAGTTAAGCATCCTTATGTATATGCATTCCACTCATGCATTCATTCATGTTATGCATTATGCTATGCTAATAAGAGTTTATGCTTACGCTTCATGTTAAGAAAGATGCATGAAAATAAATGATCTATGTCATGATTATGTTAAGAAGATGTTCATATGCTATGATAGGAAGTATGCTTATGTTTAGGCCATACAGGTTGTTTCACACCTTATGGGCATGTTTATACCATGTATTACACCATGTCAAGAATGTTTAGGATGTTATGTTTATACCATGAATTATGCTATGTGGTATGCCATGTTTACCATGAATTATGCCATGCTAGGAACGTTGATTATGTTTATGCTTATGCCATATAGTATGCCATGTTTAGAATGTTATCATGCTTATGTTCATGTCACGTAGTATGTCATGCTTAGAATGTTACGATGTTTACGTTTATGCCATGTCTCATGCCATGTTAGGAATGTTCACTTATGTTTATGTTCATGTCATGCTATGTATATGATAAGTGATTCAAGATGTTATGTTCTAAGTAGAGCACCAAGCATGTAAATGTTTCAGGTGCTCATTATGAGATGATGAATGATTTTTGTGAGTAAGAAAGAGTCTTACTAAGCCTGTGTGATTATAGTCTTATTTCCTTATACCGCAGATCATTCAAGGTGATAATGATGGAAGCAGCAGGAGGGCAAGAACGCATGTGTGTGGTAGTGACTTGGCCCAGGGAATCATATGTTTATCGTTTATGCTAGAACTTTACTTTGGTCACTTATATGCTTGAATAATGACTTATGGAACTCTATGATATGATGTTAAGTATGACATGATATGACATGATATGATGTTTAAGTATGAAGTCAATATGCCAAGTTTCCATGTCATTATGTTAGGAATGGTAGTAGGGCATGTATGTATAAGTTAAAGTTATTCCGCTGCCTTATGATGTCTACATGCCTTAAGTATGTTAACGTAACGCCGCTTTATAAAAAAAAATGGGCGTTACAACCGAAGACCTGCTTGGAAGGTGGGCACGAAGTCCTAGTCGAGGACTGGGCACGAAGCCCTGGCAAGGAGCTGGGCATCGAAGACCTGCTCTGAAGGTGGGCACGAAGACCTGGTCAGGTGCATCGGGCAAAAGTCCAACCGGAGGAGCCGGTTGGCAAAAGGTAAACTCTCCTGAGAGGAGTAGGTGAGGACGCGTTCCCCGTCGAGGGAACAGTAGGCGTCGGCTCGAACTAGGGCTCCATTTGAGAGACCCAAAGACAGAACCAAGACAGCTACTGCTTTAAGACTCACTAACATTCTTGCTTTGTTTTCTGTGGCACTAACCCTGGATGCAGGACTGAAGGAACAAGTTTCTGCAGCTCAGAACGCCCCAAAGGAGAGGGGCAGCAGCTGGGCAGGGCACCCCGGAGGTCCCGGGCGCCCCCAAGGTGAAGGCAAGACAAGCTGAGAAAGTAAAGCTTCGGAAGCTCACTGGGCGGGGTGCCCCCAAGCTCCCGGGCGCCCCCTTGCTCCTGGGCGCCCCGGATGCCTTGGGCGCCCTGGGCTCAAGCCAACAAAGCGGATAGAGGTTATCCAGCCGAGAAGCCAGCTGATTGAGTCAACCCGGGCGCCCCCATCAAACCTCGAGCCCGATCCTGGAGGGATAAAAGCTGACCGAGAGTTTGTCGGATTGTGTGACACGTGGAGGGCGCCCCCAACGTCCAGGGCGCCCCCAGGTGCACTATATAAGGGGATCGACCCCTATGGCTTCTACACACAACTTTCCAATGCCAATACGCTCTTCTACTCAAGCGCTCTGCTCCAAAAACCTCCCATCTCGAGATTGAAGCGCCGACGACGACCCTCTGCTCCGAAGTACAATCCACACCGGGCGTCGGTAACAAAAGAGCTTAATTTTCTGTTTACTGTAATACAACTATAAAATTTCTTTGTAAACATTTGCGCACATATTGAATTGCCCACAGTAAACGGTCAACGACCGTGGGCCTTGGAGTAGGAGCCGACCGCGACTCCGAACCAAGTAAAATCACTTGTGATCGTGCTTGGTTTTTGATAAGTGTTATTTTATTAGTTATTTCAGATGCCAAAATCCATGTTTGACCCATGTCTTTCGTGCTTAATTGTGAATTTACCCTAGGTTCTAGGACTTACTTTTATTTTGGACTTAATTACAAATCTCTACATATTTGAAATGATTTTTGCCACTAAATTGTTGACTTATTTTTGCAGGCATGAAAGGATCATGGACCTAGGGCATACTGGGTCAAACTTGAGTCGGAAGTGGACCCGGATCGAGTGATCAAGCTTCAGATTAATCTGGGTCGTCCGATTCAAAATCGGCTAGATCTAAGCCATCTGGAAAACTTTGAGGCGATCCGAGCTAGGGTTAAGGCTGATCAAGCACTCAGGTCAAGATCTGAGATTTTCATCCAAATCAGAGATCATTCAACCGTTGGATCGAGCTCAGAGGGCTCTAGACTGTCCATTCAAAGATTAGGTTAATCTGAGCCATCCGTTGCAAATCTGGAGGATCCGAGCTACCCTGAGGTAGATCCTGACCCTTGATCGACATCATCAAAGTTTGGTTCAGATCGGACAAAGATCAACCGTTGGATTTAACCTGAACAATCTGAGTCGTTCATTTCAAAGTATTTAATCAGATTTTTCTCCACACTGCAGCTTTGTCGCGTCTTCACCGCTACTTCATCTTCTTCAGCGTTTTCTTCATCGTTTCTTCAGTTTTCCTCAATCCAAGGGCGTGACCACCTCAATTCCTCATTTAGATCGAGTTCTAGATCCTTGGGAAGATGTTGCCGTGAAGATTCCAGCTCTGAATTGGCCAAAAACAGAGCCAAGTGAGGGTTTCCTCGGTTCTGCCATTGATTGTTTCGATCTTGGTTTTGTTCCATCCTTCATCCATCCAAGCTATCTGGAGGGGTTCTCTGGAGTGCTTGGTTCATCCCTAAACCATCAGCGCAAGTGGACAAGGCCAGATTAAGGAAATCGAATGGGTTTCAGCTTGGATCAGAGTGGAAGTTGGATTGATTCGCAGGGACTATTTTTCCATTGATTTGCTGAGCTTAGGGGTTCGAGGCTCACCCTTGTGTGACGGCAAGGAGTACTCGAGCTAAGGGAGTGATTGAGGATTAGTTTACTTAGTTAGTTTTCATTTTATTGGCTGTAGTTTTCGAATTCTGCAAGTGTTACAATTCTGAACTTTGTATCAGCTGATTTAATTTCATTTTCTGAATTGTTTTCGCAGTTGTTAGCTTTCCATTCAGCATTATGCTTAGTTAGATTGCTTATTAATGACTAGCCACCTTTAATTTCAGTTCATTTCTTATTTTCCTGCTTGCGTATCAGTTTGTTCAGTTCGTATCAGCCCTATTTCTGCAAATTTCCTTTAGTTTCTGAATTCTTCAGCTTATTTTCAATTCAATTCGTGTCTAGTTTAATTCCTGCGATTGAAGACAACATTTAGTGTGTTAATGCATTAAGTCTGCGTTTGTTTCTCATTCAGTTCTATTTCTGAACTTTTAGATCAGCCTGTTGCGTATCAATGCATTCCTAAAAAAAATCAGTTTCATTTCTGAACTTTAGTTGTCATTCCTGCAAGTTTTAATTACCAGTTCCTGAAGTTCGTTTCAAGTGAAGCTTTAGCTATTTTGAATTCTCTCTAAAGTTATATTTACGCATCGATTTCTGTTTGGTTGTTTGTTCTGCGTGTAGTTGCATTTCTGCATTAGAAATCTGATTCCTGCACACTCAATTCTGCATTAGTTTGATTTGGATTCATCAGTGATCGGCTTCTTAATTCCTTTACTCATTCATGCAAAACACTTTACTAATAGCATCACCTTCCCAGCAGAAGTGATCAGTTTATTTCTGCATTGCCAGTTACAATTTCTGCAAGTTTCAATTCCATGTTTGGCACGTTAGTTTCTTTTCATTCTGCATATTAACGTGGCTGCAATTCTGCATTTTGTACCAAGTTTCAACATACCTTTAAGACTGCTTTTGAGCTAAAAACCAGCCTCCTTTGCATTCAATTCATTTCTGAATTGCAATCTTCTTTTCGGCAATTTCAGCTGTTCATTCATGCAATTTGTATAAAGTGAAATCTTGGCACTGTTTTTGTATCAGTTTGGTCTTAGATTGCTTTGCATTTAGTTTGCCTTGAGTTTGAGGTTCTTGCATTAGTTCAATTGAAGAGTCAACCACTGTTTTTATTCGTTTGTTTAGCATTTAGTGCATTTGAATTTAGATTTTCTCTTCTACATTCGGTTGAGTTACCTTGGTTAATTAGGTTTTACATTGTTTGAGTTGTTAATTGCCATCACTTTGTTTAGCTTATTAGCTAAGTTTCCTTTATTTTCATTGTGTTTTCGTTTCCGATTGCAACCCAAACCCAAGTTTTATTTGAAACCCAAAATTCATAAACGACACATAAACTCGAGCTCGAATCACACAACCTCAACTAGCCCTAGGAAAAATACGACCTGTGGCCCCTTTACTACGTTACCATCTTTGATAGCAAAAAGGGTTTCCAGCTTCTCACATATCTAAATTTTGAGACCCACATTTGTGACACCTAGTTAGTGGTCATCAAAAGTTTTGGCGCTGTTGCCGGGGAAGCTACTAGTTGAGTTTTTGATTTTTGCTTGTATGTTTATTTCATATATTTCTTGATTCATTTTTGTGCTTACTTGTAACGCCCCAAAATTTCCCATATGAAATATTATCATGAAATATTATGAATTCATAAATATGAAATATTATGGAATTCATGAAATAGTATCATGAAATATTATGAAATATTATGAATTCATAAATATGAAATATTATGAAATTCAGGATATATTATCATAGAATATTATGAAATATATGAATTCATAAATATGAAATATTATCATGAAATATTATGAAAATATTGTGAAATCATGGAATATAATTAATATTATGAAATTTCATGATGGGCTTGGCTTAATGGGCTTTGATATGGATTAGTGCAAAATGTGATAAAAAGGAGGAAGCAAGGATTGAACCTTGAACCTCCTAGTTGCACTCACCATGTCATAACCAATGAACCAAGCAATGTTTCTTGTAGAGGGAATAAGAAACATGCTTGTTAAAAGCTAGGGAGGTGAAGAGACATGTCTTTTCATGAGAAAAGTATAAATAAGGGAAGTTGGAATAACTTCCTCTTTCTCTTCTTCTTCCTCCCCTCATCACCGAAATTCTCTTCTTCTCCCTCTCCATTTTCGAAAAGTAAACCCTAGGGTTTTAACCCTAGGGAATTGGAAGGAAGAAGAACCCTTTAAGGTTCTTGCCTTCTACTAGGGCCAAGATTTCTAAGAGAAGGCAAACAAGGGAAACACTCACCTTCCTTCAACCAAGGGCACCTTAAGATCTTAGAGAAGTAGAAATCAAGCGAAAGGATGTAAGTATCCCCTCGCCTGCAGTGTAATAGTTCTTGAATGTGGTATCCTTTAACATGTTGTAAACAAAAACCTAGGGTTTTTGTTCTTGTATGTTTCGGCCACCCCCCTTAGGGGAAGGCCTTGTTTTCTTTTGTTACATGATTAGACCCTTGATACTTAGGGAATATGTGTATATTGATTTCCTTCATGATAGTTGAACAAAAGGGAAGAAGAACTAGGGTTTTGGTTCTTGTAAGATTCGGCCACCCCCTTAGGGGAAGGCCTTGTTCTCTTTTGTTACATAATTAGACCCTTGGAACTTAGGATATATGTATATGTGTGGTTTATGCAAATGTTGTGAACAAAACCTAGGGTTACACCCTTGTGTAGGTTTCGGCCAACACCCAAGAAGGAACCTTGGTTACCCCCTTGATGCATGTGAAGACCCCTTGGAATTTAGAGTATACCTATATGTTGTGTCCCTACATTTTTGTGATAGCAAAAACCTAGGGTTTTGAACTTGGATGGGTTTCGGCCAAGGCTTAGAAAAAGGGGTTAGTGAGGGTTGAATTATCCTACAATATATCCATGTTTAAGATAAGTATACAAGGTGTTTGAATAAATGTATGTGTGAATGATTAATGCAAAAGTCCTAATATTTCCCTACTCTTGATGTTTCGGCCAACCCACTAGGACTAGGGTTTGTAAAGGTCAAACTACCCTATGATATATGTTTATGGTTGGGGATGATCATATGTATATGTATGTGGTGTTAAATGGAATGGTTGATAAGGAAACCTTAATTGTTAGCATGCTTTGATATGTTTATGTATGAGGTGTTTAAATGAGATGTCTGATTGAAATCTTAATTGATAGCATGCTACCACTTTCTACGATATGAGTATGACCTATGTGACCAAAGCTTGTCAGGTCTAAGGTAGGGTAAGTGGTTGACATATGATGCATGTATGAACATGTATGAAATATGATGAATATATGAACATGTATGACATATGATGCATGTATGAACATGTATGAAATATGATGAATATATGAACATGTATGAAATATGATGTATGTATGAGCATGCCTTATAGCCCATGGGGTACATTTATGAAATTGCATGTGATATGTTAAAATGCTTAAATGGATACTCAAATAAGTATGGGATCAAGAGCACCCCTTATGTTGTGTGGTGTGTCCCTACGGGATCATGAGCACCCTTGAAGAGTGGTGTGTCCCATAAGAGTGAATATGGAGTATTCCTTAGCATATATGTAACAGCATGATAAGTATTTTACTTTTGAAGTTGTGTACCCGACTCGGAAGGGGGTCGTTAAACAAATCCGGGGTGCATGTTAACATGGCTCCGGTAGGACGGAAGGGTCCTGCTCTAATGAATTGGTGGCTCGCTACCCCAATTCATTAGGGAACGCGCAATAGTTCCGCGCGATAGTTGGTACACAACAGGGCCCGATATGATATGGATGTATTTTTAAGTACTACCATTATGGAAATGTTTTGAAAACATTCTTTGAAAATATTTGTAATATGTGAAGAGTATGCTTGAGGTACTTGATACTGCATGTTAGAAACTTGGATGTTTAACATGCTTTGATGAACTCATTATGTGTACATGTTATATTCTTTCGTACGGATTTTGCGAGTAGGACAGGATCCTTACTAAGCATTTATGCTTACTAGTTTATGTGTTGTCTTATGCTGCAGATAACACTTAAATGGAAGGAAGAGGCAGGAGGCTGAAGATGTGTGGGGTGGTGGCTCGGGAAAGAATGATCCTATATCTACTTAATGTGCCTATGTTTATGTTCCCTGACAATAAGTGTTGGTGATTAAGATTGACCTGGCATGACGATATTTACCTTTAGAAGTCTTTTATATTTGATTATGTTATGAGTTACATTACTGGTGAATCTATCATATTGTAGAATGACTTTGATAGTTAAACAAGCATGCTTAGTCCTTAGCCCTTGCTTTATTGTTTTAATGTCATGCTAGAAGATAGGAAAAAAAAATATTACTATATGATTGAGTTGTACGTAACCCCGCCCCGAGAGTAGATATAAGGGCGGGCGTTACATTACTGCTATATCTTGTGATTTATTTTACTTGTTTCATTTTTCTATATACTTTTACTGCGATTTGTTTTTGATTTTATGACCAGGTCTACAGGTGGTGATCTTGAAGAATTTGACCCTGAGATTGAGAGAACTTTCAGAGTAAGGAGGAACCAAGGCACACTTTCAGAGACCATTGATATTCCTTCTCTTCAGACTTTTCCCACTCACTCAGGCATTATCATGGCAGACCACCAGAAGACTATGAAAGAACTCGCAGCACCAGACGACACTTTTCAGTATTCCAGCATTGCTTATCCAGAGCTGGCTGGAGATTTTGAGCTCAGATCTGGACTCATTCACTTGCTACCTAAGTTTCAAGGATTATCTGGAGAAGATCCAAATAGACACCTGCATGAGTTTCACGTTGTATGCTCCACCATGAAGCCTCAGGGTATTTCAGAAGAAGATATCAAGCTGAGAGCTTTCCCTTTTTCTCTGACTGGAGCAGCAAAAGACTGGTTTTACTACTTACCTACTGGGCACATGTTTAGCTGGATTTCTATGAAGAAGGTGTTCCTAGAGAAATATTTCCCAGCCTCCAGAACTGTAATCATTAGAAAAAGCATTTGTGGCATTCAGCAAGTGGTGGGGGAGACACTTTATGACTACTGGAAGAGATTCAACAAGCTTTGCTCCAGTTGCCCACAGTACCAGATCAGTGAGCAGTTACTTATCCAATACTTTTATGAGGGCTTATTGCAGATGGACAGAATTATGATAGATGCTGCAGCTGGAGGAGCCATAGTGAACAAAACGCCAGAACAAGCTAGGGAGCTCATTTCAAACATGACTGAGAACTCACAACAGTTTGGAAGCAGAGCTTTGTCTACTAGAGGAGTTAATGAAGTCCAGGTGGCTTCTAATGAACAAAGGGAGCTTAAGAATGCATTGGTAGAGCTTACATCGGCGGTTAAGCAAATGGGTCTTAATAATTCAAACCAAAATTCCAACTCCTCAGTACCTCCATAGACAAGCCAAGTGATGAGGGTATGCAGTATTTGCTCTAGTCAAGAGCACAACTCAGATTCATGTCCCACCCTCCAACAAGATGAGACAGTAGCGGCATTGGTTAGGGGACAATTTCAATCTCGGAATAACCCCTATTCTTCCACTTATAACCCTGGTTGGAGGGATCATCCAAATCTTAAATATGGGAATTCTTTTTACCAACAGAACCCTCAGCAACAACAATTCCAGCAAACATCACAACAGTTCCAGCAGCCACAGCAAATTCCGTCCCAAAATCTGCAAATCCAGCCACAATTTCAGCCGATTCAGCCAACATTTCAGCAACCTCAGCCCCAATTTCAGCCAATCCAGCCTCAATTCCAACCAATTCAGCAAGGGCAGCAAGGGCAGCAAGGTTTCCAAGCATTCCAAATGTTCCAACCTCAAAACCAGCAAAGTTTCCAGCCCTCACAGCCTTACAATCAGAATTTCCAGCCCTCGAATCAAAATTTCCAGCCTATTCAATTTCAGTCCTCACCACAGAATTTTCCACTTCAGAACCAGACTTTTCAGGGCTATAACTCTCAGCAAGGTTTCCAAGCATTTCAACCCTCTTATCAGCCTTATCAATAGCCAATTCAGCCCTCTTATCAGCCCCAACAGCCCTATTTTCAGGGATCCTAGCAAGTTCAACAATTTCAGCCTACTACTTCATCCTTTCAAGGTCAGTCAAGGCACTATGCTAACCAAGGAGGCTATGGAGGCTCTAGTGGAGGAAATGTGCCACAATAGAGGGTAGAAGAAATATTTCAACAAATGTTTCCCGTCATACAAAACCTCGAGAGGCAGATGGGACAATTGGCTAGTGGGATAAATCAAAGTCAAGCTCAAGAATCAAGCCAACTACCTTCCCAAGCTATCCCTAACCCAAAGGGAAATGCTAGCGCTATTACTTTGAGGAGTGGGAAGGTTACTTCAGCTCAAAATGGTCCAAGAGCTAAAATTTCTGAAAACAAGGCAGCACCTCCATTTTCAGCACCAATCAGCCCTGATACGACTTCAAAATCAGTTGGTTCCACCCCTAGTCCATGCCCAACTCCTTCATCAAGCAACCCTGTGATTTTGGTGAAAAATGAAGGAGAAATCAGTGCCGAAACAAACATTTCAGCAGCTTCTTCGAAGGGGACAGCAGTACCAATTTCAGCCCCTAAACTTTTGGCTCAAGAAAATGATTTGAGAGTTCCTTTGCCATTCCCTCAGCATAAAACACAAGCCAAAAGACAAGTGGAGGAGGAGAAGGCTAAAGAATACAATGAGCTAGTGGAACTTTTCAGTAAAGTAAAGATTAATGTACCTTTGTTGACCATGATTAAACAGATTCCTAAGTATGCCAAAATTTTGAAAGATCTCCGTGTTCACAAGAAGAAGCTTAAGGAAAATGAGTTGGTCAGCTTTGGGAAAAATATTTCAACACTTATACATGTCATACCTCAGAAGTGTGAAGACCCTGGAGTGTTTACTGTATCTTGTGAGATAGGGAGCACCACGTTCCATGATGTCATGTTAGATTTAGGAGCTTCCATAAATGTGATGCTCAGGTCAGTCTTCCAGATGCTTGGCATAGGCCCTTTACAGCCTATTGGTGTGGTGATACAGTTAGCAGATCGGAGCCAGACCCACCCAGCCGGTATCATTGAAGATGTTTTGGTGAAGGTAAAGGAGCTGATATTTCCTGCAGATTTTTATATCTTGGATATGGAGGGAGATTATCTTGCACACCGTTCTCCACTTATTTTAGGAAGACCATTTCTGAAGACTGCTAGAACCAAGATAGATGTTTATGCTGGTACACTTTCCATGGAGATTGGAGACACGGTCGTTCAGTTTAGCATTTTTGATGCTATGAAGCACCCGAGAGAGGACCATTCCATTATGAGCATGGATATTCTTGAGGAGTTGGAGGATACAGAGTTGGAGGCTGAGGGATTTCTACATGATTTTTCTGGAGGAGTTATTTATTCAGAGGAGGCTGAGGGAGTATTTACTGCAAAGACTGAGGATATTTCAGAAGATATTTCAGATGCACTTCCAGCTGGAGAGGTTTTTCTAGGTGTAGGGGATTGCACAGAGCCCCAAGGATCACTCATACCCACTGAGGAAGGCCAGATTGAACTGAAGCCACTACCAGGCCACTTGAAGTATGCATACCTAGGAGAGGAGCAGACTTTTCCCGTGATTATTGCACAGCATTTGGAGTCAGAACAGGAAGAAAAATTATTGCAAGTCCTGAGGCATTACAAGAAGGCAATTGGGTGGACTCTATCAGATATACCAGGTATCAGCCCAGCTATCTGTATGCACAGGATATTTTTGGAAGAAAATGTTAAACCCATGAGGCAACCACAAAGGAGACTCAATCCACTTATTTTGGACGTTGTAAAGAAAGAGGTGACTCGACTTCTACAGGCAGGTATCATTTATCCTATTTCTGACAGTCAGTGGGTTAGTCTTATACACGTGGTGCCTAAGAAATCTGGAGTGACAGTGGTGGCAGATGAAAGCAATGAGATAGTGCCCACCAGAGTTAAGAATTCCTGGAGAGTCTGTATTGATTACAGGAAGCTCAACAAGGTCACAAGGAAAGATCACTTCCCTTTACCCTTTATTGATCAAATGCAAGAAAGACTGGCAGGGAAGTAGCATTATTGTTTTTTGGATGGTTATTCAGGCTACTTTCAGATTTGTATAGATCCAGAGGACCAAGAGAAGACTACCTTCACTTGCCCCTTTGGCACTTTTGCCTACAGAAGGATGCCTTTCAGACTCTGCAACGCACCCGGTACATTTCAGCGATGCATGGTAAGTATATTTGGTGAGTTGCTAGAGCATTGTATGGAGATATTCATGGATGATTTTTCAGTATTTGGCACATCTTTTGATTCATGCTTAGAAAATTTGTCTAGGATTTTACAGCGTTGCATTGAAACTAACCTTGTTCTCAATTTTGAAAAATGTCACTTCATGGTAGAGCATGGCATTGTACTTGGACATATAGTCTCTCGGAGAGGTATAGAGGTAGATCCTGCAAAAATCAATGTTATTTCTTCTTTATCTTACCCCGTATGCGTACGGGATGTTCGTGCTTTCCTTGGACATGCAGGTTTCTACTGCAGATTTATTAGAGACTTCAGCTTGATTGCTCGGCCCTTGACAAGACTTTTGCAGAAAGATGTTGATTTTTATTTTGATGATAAATGCAAGGAAGCTTTTCACATACTCAGGGAGGCTCTTACCTCAGCTCCTATCATTAAATCACCTGATTGGAATTTATCATTTGAATTAATGTGTGATGCCTCTAATTTTGCAGTGGGAGCTGTTCTAGCACAGAGGGTTGATGGAGCACCACATGTCATCTGCTACGCCTCCAAAACCCTAGATGCGGCCCAAGCAAACTACACCACCACTGAAAAGGAGCTTCTTGTCATAATTTTCGCTTTAGACCGTTTCAAATCCTATTTATTGTGCTCACATGTTATTATTTTTTCTGATCATGCAGCTCTTAAATACTTGTTGAAGAAGCCTGATGCAAAACCCAGACTGATCAGATGGATGCTCCTGCTCCAAGAATTTAACCTGGAGATCAGAGACAGAAGTGGAAAAGAGAACCTAGTTACAGAGCATTTGAGCAGACTTGAAGGAGATGGATCTCCTACCACTATTGACGATGATTTCAGAGATGAGCACTTGATTGCAGTACATGGTGAGACACCGTGGTATGCATACCTAGTTAATTTTATAGTTGCACATGTATTCCCTACACACTTTTCTAAAGCTCAAAAAGATAAACTTAAAAGTGATGTAAAATTTTATGTGTGGGATGATTCTTATCTATGGAAATTTTGTAATGATCAAATAATTAGGAGATGCGTACCAGATCATGAGTTTTCTTCTGTCCTTACATTTTGTCATTCATCAGCTTGTGGGGGGAATTTTGGACCCCAAAGAACTACTAGAAAAGTGTTAGAATGTGAATTGTACTGGCCCACCCTATTTCATGATTTATATGTCTTTTATAAAAATTGTGATAGATGTCAGCGAACTGGGAACATAGGAGCGAGACATGAGATGCCCCAACAGACTTTACTTTACTGTGAGATTTTTGATGTTTGGGGAATAGATTTTATGGGACCTTTTCTTGCATCTTATGGTTATCTGTATATTTTACTTGCGGTGCATTATGTTTCAAAATGGGTGGAGGTCATTCCCTCCAAGACTGATGATACTTTTGTTGTTTGTAGTTTTGTTAGGTCACACATTTTTTACAGGTTTGGAATTCCAAGAGCCATAATTAGTGACCAAGGATCTCATTTTTGCAACAAACACATGAAGGCACTGCTGAGTAAATATGGGGTTGTACATAAAGTTTCTACATCCTATCATCCCCAAACAAATGGACAGGCTGAAATTTCTAACAGAGAGATAAAATCAATTTTGGAGAAAACTGTTGGACCCACTAGAAAGGATTGGAGCAAGAGGTTAGATGACGCACTTTGGGCCTACAGAACTGCATTTAAGACACCGATAGGCATGTCACCCTACCGCTTGGTATACGGCAAGGCTTGTCATCTCCCCGTGGAAATAGAGCACAAAGCATATTGGGCAGTAAAAGCTTGTAATTTCGATGCTACCAAGGTGGGAGCAGAGAGGAAACTTCAACTCCAAGAACTTGAGGAAATTCGGCTGGAAGCATTTGAAAATTCAAGGATCTACAAAGAAAAGACCAAAAACTTCCATGACAAGCACATTTTAAAGAAAGACTTCTAAATTGGTGACAAGGTATTATTGTACAAATCAAGGCTCAAATTGATAAAAGGTAAATTAAGGTCAAGGTGGGATGGTCCATTTATTGTAACTAACATTTTTCCCTATGGTGATGTGGAAATTCAAGATGTATCTAATGGTTTTATTTGGAAAGTCAATGGCCACCGGCTCAAAAGATACTTTGAAGAATTAAAGGAGCTAGAGGTGGATGGTTTGGACATGAACGAAGCTATCTACCCAACTTAAGGGGAGTTCACTTTTCATACACCTACATTTCATTGTATATATCATTTTCATGTTTCTAGGAGTAAATTTTTCTCTTTTTGAAGTGAGTAGTTGATAATAAATTCTTAGGCAAAATAGAATGAATAAATAGACTTTGTAAATACCATGTTATTTCTTTTAGCACTTTTATTCTTAGTGAATAAATATATCCCTCTAGATTATCTCCATAGCATTTTAGAGTCTTTTGAAAATAAATTAAATTTGGTTGTTAAAACTTAGGGTTTGAGCTCATGGATGAAATCTTGGATGCTTGAGTACTACATGGCTTTAGATTCTTAATTGATGACTTGAGATGGATTATTTGTGCCTAGTGAGAATTAGCCTTATTTTTGTGACACACATATGTGATTGTATTCTAGAACTTGCTTAGGTTCTTTCAAAACCATATTTCAATGATTGGATCGCATCTATAGAGACTAATCAATTTGTTTACCTTTCCATATCAATTTTTGGCACTAATCATGTTTATTCTATTTTTCTTTCCTTATTTCCTACTCTTAACCACATTTTTCTATGGACTTGTTGTTTGGGATGTTTCTTAATGCTACTTTGCCCGAGACAGACAAAGGATTAAGTGTGGGGGAGTGACTAGTGTTTTGGAAATATTTGTGTTTTGGAAATATTTGGTATCAAAGAGGCATTTCATATCAAGAAAAAAAATTTCTGCAATTACATGTGCCAAGAATGAGTTTGAGTGAGTTTGGTGTCAAGAATGAGCAAGAGAGATGGAAGCAATTGGAGATCTAGATTCCATATTATACTTTGAAGATTCAAGTGGCAAGCAATGGAAAAATCTGAAGAAAAAAAAATTGGTACGCAAAGCAAAAAAGAAAAAAAAAATTTGTGCAAAAGTGAAGAAAAAGGTCTGCTACTTTAGGTCAGAAATGGGTTGGATCAAAAACTGAAAAGTTGAAATTATGGAAGTCAAGATCAGCAACACCTTGTAATGTCTGAAATGAAGCTGAGAAGAAGCTGAGCTAAAGCTGAGAAGTCAGAAGGAGGAAATTCTGAGCTGAATTGCAAGGATAGCTGCTGAAAATTGAGAAGTAGACTTTCACCAGCTACCAGAAAGTCTGAAACGTAGCTGTGAAAAATCAAAAACATTGGGAGAAAATCTGGAATGCAGCTGTGCAGAGCTGAAACTACTGCAAGGTTTGCTAGCAATTGAAGAAAACAGTGAGTATCAAACACATTAATAGAAAAAAATCAGTGAGAGTGCTAAGACTAAGGTTGTGTCTCCATGAAGCAAATTCGGCACAGTTAGTATCAGTCTCAAACTGAATCTGGGTTGAAAAATCAGTAATGCATTGCTGGATCTAAACAGAATTTGAAGAAAGGATGAACTGAAGAAAAAAAAACCTGAAGCTGAAAAATCTGAAACTAGTGCAAGGGTTGCTCCCGAGTGCTGAATCTGAGGGCTGCTGAATGACACAAGCTAAATTCCATGTAAGCTACAAAAGTGTTGAATCTATTGAAGGATTGTTTGTGAAGCTAAATTGGAGAAATCAGATTGGAATATGGAGCTGTAATCTGAAACAGAAAATGGTGTTCCATGCAAGCAGTTTCTGCACAAGTTTGGTATCAACTTGGACTGAAATTTGGTTTCCAAGGCTATGAATCAAGGCAGTAAGTATATGAATGTAGCAAAAAGTGTTGAGTACATCACAGCTGATCAGAATTAAGTATATGTGGCTGATTGAATTTCAGATCGAAACAGAGGAAAAAAATTTGGCAGTGAAGTGCAGTGGCTAAACTTCTCCACTACTAAGTGAATGTAACTGCTGGGAATTTAGAGATTTTGGTGCATTAAATCTGGCACAACAGATTTCTAACTATTGGGATGGTGTGGCTGCTGAGAGGAGTATCACAAGTGAGATAAAATTGCTATTAAGGCCAATGGAGGAGATCAATCAAGGATAAATCAGTTTAGCAACTTGAAACTGCTTGGGCAGTGGCTGAAACTTAACTGGCTACTCAACCATTTTCGAGTGGAACACTTAAATTTTCCACTATCATTTGATGCAAGTACTCTTGATGTTAATTGTTGGAGAAATCAGAGACTTGAAATGAATCTACCGTGGATGCTGAACTTGAAACAGAAGGAAAAAAGAAAAATTAAAGAAGTGTGCCAACTTGTAAAGGATAGGTATCTAAGGGAGTTGCAAGAGTGGATAGTGAAGAGTATATTTGGAGCATCTAACTTCCAAATTGTCATGTAGTGTTTCAAGTTCCCATGATACAAATTCAAGGCCAAAAAGTTCCAATTGAACAATTAGAAGATTAGAGAGCAGAAAAAATTCAAATCAGAAAAAAAAGAGAAACAAAGTGACACACCATTGAAGTTTTGACACCATGAAGCAAGTGAAGTGTCTCTCATCCAAATCAAATTCTTTGCCCCACTACAAGTCTGACTTTGCTAGAGGATTAAAAAAAAAGAGAAAGGAAAAAAATCAGAAAAGAAGAGGGAAGGAAGCAAGGTTGGCACGCAAATGGGAAATTGGCACAATGAGGTCAAGGAAGGTTTCTTCATCCAAATCAAAGGCATTGTTCAAGTTTGACTTCACCATACTTTTTATATCACTAGAGGACTGTAAAGAGAAGCAAAGTACATTTGAAACATTCTTGATCAACCAAGTCTTCCACTTCATCAATTTTTCTATTTTCTTGGCTTCCACTTCATTCTTACCATTTTCCATGTTTTTCACTTGTTTTTGTAGATGTGGATCCTAATCATGAATAATGGTGGAGAGTAGATAACAAGCAAGCCTATGGTTGTGCAAAAAGCATGTGTGCTTGAGTGAGCTCCACTTTCATCATGAATTTAGAACTCAAGAAGAGAGCCACCAAAAATTTCCCTTGAAAGGCTAGTGAGTTAAATTCATCTCAATGAATCATGAAGGATGAAAAGGCTAAGTTATTGATTTAAGGATGAGATACTAATCCACAGAGCTTAGATTTTAGAGAATTGACAATCTTAGGTAATTTCTTTTCATTTGCTTCTAATCATGCTTGGAAAAAGTCTAAGGGATACATACTTAGTAGTTTCGCGAGACGCTCAAGCTTAAGTGTGGAGGAGTTGATAAGTGCTATTTTATTAGTTATTTCAGATGCCAAAATCCAAGTTTGACCCATGTCTTTCATGCTTAATTGTGAATTTACCCTAGGTTCTAGGACTTACTTTTATTTTGGACTTAATTGCAAATCTCTACATATTTGAAATGATTTTTGCCACTAAATTGTTGACTTATTTTTGCAGGCATGAAAGGATCATGGACCTAGGGCATACTGGGTCAAACTTGAGTCGGAAGTGGACCCGGATCGAGTGATCAAGCTTCAGATTAATCTGGGTCGTCCGATTCAAAATTAGCTAGATCTAAGCCATCTGGAAAACTTTGAGGCGATCCGAGCTAGGGTTAAGGCTGATCAAGCACTTAGGTCAAGATCTGAGATTTTCATCTAAATCAGAAATCATTCAACCGTTGGATCGAGCTCAGAGGGCTCTAGACTGTCCATTCAAAGATTAGGTTGATCTGAGCCATCCATTGCAAATCTGGAGGATCCGAGCTACCCCGAGGTAGATCCTGACCCTTGATCGACATCATCAAAGTTTGGTTCAGATCGGACAAAGATCAACCGTTGGATTTAACCTGAACAATCTGAGCCGTTCATTTCAAAGTATTTAATCAGATTTTTCTCCACACTGCAACTTTGTCGCGTCTTCACCGCTACTTCATCTTCTTCAGTGTTTTCTTCATCGTTTCTTTAATTTTCCTCAATCCAAGGGCGTGACCACCTCAATTCCTCATTTAGATCGAGTTCTAGATCCTTGGGAAGCTGTTGCCGTGAAGATTCCAGCTCCGAATTGGCAAAAAACAGAGCCGAGTGAGGGTTTCCTCGGTTCTGCCATTGATTGCTTCGATCTTGGTTTTGTTCCATCCTTCATCCATCTGAGCTATCTGGAGGGGTTCTCTGGAATGCTTGGTCATCCCCAAACCATCAGCGCAAGTGGACAAGGCCAGATTAAGGAAATCGAATGGGTTTCAGCTTGGATCAGAGTGGAAGCTGGATTGATTCGTAGGGACTATTTTTCCATTGATTTGCTGAGCTTAGGGGTTCGAGGCTCACCCTTGTGTGACGGCAAGGAGTACTCGAGCTAAGGGAGTGATTGAGGATTAGTTTACTTAGTTAATTTTCATTTTATTGGCTGTAGTTTTCGAATTCTGCAAGTGTTTCAATTCTGAACTTTGTATCATCTGATTTAATTTCATTTTCTGAATTGTTTTCGTAGTTGTTAGCTTTCCATTCAGCATCCTGCTTAGTTAGATTGCTTGTTAATGACTAGCCACCTTTAATTTCAGTTCATTTCTTGTTTTCCTGCTTGCGTATCAGTTTGTTCAGTTCGTATCAGCCCTGTTTCTGCAAATTTCCTTTAGTTTCTGAATTCTTCAGCTTATTTCCAATTCAATTCGTGTCTAGTTTAATTCCTGTGATTGAAGACAACATTTAGTGTGTTAATGCATTAAGTTTGCGTTTGTTTCTGATTCAGTTCTATTTCTGATCTTTAGATCAGCCTGTTGCGTATCAATGCATTCCTAAAAAAAATTCAGTTTCATTTTTGAACTTTAGTTGTCATTCTTGCAAGTTTTAATTACCAGGTCCTGAAGTTCGTTTCAAGTGAAGCTTTAGCTATTTTGAATTCTCTCTAAAGTTATATTTACGCATCGATTTCAGTTTGGTTGTTTGTTCTGCGTGTAGTTGCATTTTTGCATTAGAAATCTGATTCCTGCACACTCAATTCTGCATTAGTTTGATTTGGATTCATCAGCGATCAGCTTCTTAATTCCTTTACTCATTCATGCAAAACACTTTACTAATAGCATCACCTTCCCAGCAGAAGTGATCAGTTTATTTCTGCATTGCCAGTTACAATTTCTGCATGTTTCAATTTCATGTTTGGCACGTTAGTTTCTTTTCATTCTGCATATTAAGGTGGCTGCAATTCTGCATTTTGTACCAAGTTTCAACATACCTTTAAGACTGCTTTTGAGCTAAAAACCAGCCTCCTTTGCATTCAATTCATTTCTGAATTGCAATCTTCTTTTCGGCAATTTCAGCTATTCATTCATGCAATTTGTATAAAGTGAAATCTTGGCACTGTTTTTGTATCAGTTTGGTCTTAGATTGCTTTGCATTTAGTTTGCCTTGAGTTTGAGGTTCTTGCATTAGTTCAATTGAAGAGTCAACCACTGTTTTTATTCCTTTGTTTAGCATTTAGTTGCATTTGAATTCAGATTTTCTCTTCTACATTCGGTTGAGTTACCTTGATTAATTAGGTTTTACATTGTTTGAGTTGTTAATTGCCATCACTTTGTTTAGCTTATTAGCTAAGTTTCCTTTATTTTCATTGTGTTTTCGTTTCCGATTGCAACCCAAACCCAAGTTTTATTTGAAACCCAAAATTCATAAACGACACATAAACTCGAGCTCGAATCACACAACCTCAACTAGCCCTAGGAAAAATACGACCTGTGGCCCCTTTACTACGTTACCATCTTTGATAGCAAAAAGGGTTTTCAGCTTTTCACATATCTAAATTTTGAGACCCACATTTGTAACACCCAGTTAGCGGTCATCAGTTTTTGTGTTAATTTTCGGCTGTGCATTCTCTCTCTAAATCCGAAACGTTTTACGATATTCACCCCCCCTCTATCGTTCTTCTAGATCCAACAAGTGGTATCAGAGCGGGGAAGCTCAAATTTGGTGTAACCACCAATTTGAGAATTTTTCGGATTTTCTTTGAATTGTTTTAATTTTTTTTCTTTCATCGAAATTTTATCGTTAATCGAGACCGGTGCAACACCACTCGATAATTATTTTTTTCCCACACTACTAATCCAAGACCAAGTCTTGGGACACTTTTTTTCCTTTTCTCTTTCTTTTTCAGTAAATCCCTAATGGCCATGCAAGAGGGCTTCAGTACCGCAACTCTTCAGTGGAGAGGACTTCTCCTACTGGAAGAGCATGATGGAGGTCCATCTGAAAACATAGGTGGACATATGGATAATAATCCAGTCCAAACTGGAAATACCAAAGAATGCTAACGGAGTACAACAATCTTACACTGATTGGGATGCTTCACTCAAAAAGAAAATTGAAGCTGATGCCAAAGTGACCCAAATGCTCCAATGTGGCCTAACTAAAGAGGAGCTAAACCGGGTGGGTCCATTCAACAGCGCAAAAGAACTCTGGGGTAAGCTGATTGAATTACACGAAGGAACCTCCGACACCCGAATCAGCAAGAGGGACCTACTTCTGAACAAGCTGTATACTATCAAGATGAACGACAACGAATCTGCAGCTCAGCTCCACGCCAGAATTCAGGAACTGATGAACGGCCTCCACACCATCGGTCACAAGGTAGAAAACCGTGATCTGATCAGGTATACCCTTAACGCCTTCCCAAGAAACACCTTGTGGGCATCTATGGTAGATGCGTACAAAGTTTCAAGGGATTTGTCTAAAATTAAATTAGATGAACTATTTTCCGAACTTGAATTACATGAGAAGACTAACTGCACACTGGCCGAGAAAGGCATTGCCTTTATTGCAGGTAAAACTGGAAAGACAACCAAGAAGAAGCCTCAACCTGAGCCCGAGTCTGATTCAGATTCAGACTCAGAAGTCAGCGAAGGAGATCGACCCAAGCTTGTCCAGCTTGCCTGGAACTATTACAAGGAATTGAAGAATCAATCTAACAGAAGAAAAGCTAGCTGAAAGAAGGACGATCCAGCTGAACCAATGAAGAACAAATCAAGTGTGACTTGTTTCGAATGCAACAAAAAGGGTCATTTCAAATCGGAATGCCCTAACCTAAAAGAAGCCAAGAAAGCAAGAAAAAAGAAGACTCTTCAAGCAACGTGGGATGAGTCTTCCTCCGAAGAAGAAGAAGAGACCCCACAGTCGAACTTGCTTGCACTAACCGCCTCAAAAGAAATCTAGACCGAGTTAGAATCGGAGCCGGACGACGGCAAACTCACGTTTTCAGAGGATGGCGAAATCACTGTAAGTGGTTTATCTAGAAGTCAATTAAACGAATTAATTACATATCTTTCTCGAGACTTGGCGAAAGCTAAAATCCAAGTCGAATCCCTCCGACAGGAAGTAAAACTCCTGAAAGAGGGAACTGACTCTGGATCCATAACTGAGAAGGTTCAAGAAGGAACCTCTACTCAAGTTGAAAAACTTGAGAAAGAGAACTCCTCCTTGAAAACTCAAGTCAAGGATCTCAGAACAGCCTTAGAACGATTGACTTCTGGTTCCAAGGGTCTTGACATAATTCTTGGAAAACAGAAGTCGGTTCTAAATCGATCCGGATTAGGCTATAGAACTAAATTTAGACAATGATCATACTATGCTGTACTGAACCAATCCAGACCTAAAACTCAGGCATGGGTACACAAACTATGCCTGAACAAACAAACTGGATCAAATCGTATTGGATCCCCAAAGACAAGATTCATATCTTGCCGAACCATTATCACGGCTTTAGTCCAGGGGGAGCCAAATTAAAAACAATATTCATAGTTAGATAAACTTCTATTCCTGTTTTTAAAATTGTTTGATTGCTTGTTTATTTAATTTCTACAATTTATCGTTCTTAGACTTAGGACGGGTTAGTTTAAGGACTAAACCAACTTAACTGAAATTTGAACAACCTAGTATTAGGAGGCGGTGAGATGATAGTACGTTAGGGAAGCCAATTCTAATAAGGTCAAGTATACTCTACTTGGTCTCTTTAGACTGGTGAAACTAACCGAAGCTACCGATCCAAGACCCAAACTAGTTAGACCAGAATTTTTCAAAGACTAATTTTGAAAATGAAATTTCATTGAAAGGCTTTGTCAAGGAAAGGGTTGATGATCCAATAAGGCTACGGCCAAAGAAGGCCTAGTGCCTCGCCAAGACCTAGAAGCCAATCTTTGAAATTCAGATTCAAATTATTCATTTTCAAATTCGAATCTAACACAAATCTTCATTTAATTCTAGATTACATTTTTTTAAATAAACTTAAAACAATTGTTTTCAAAATTTACCTAACTTTTTCAAAATAAATTATGATTTTTCAAAATAATTCTATCTATTAAAACCTGTCTCACAAAACCTATAAGGCAAACGTGATTGATAACTCTAGAATGGGTGAGAAGGTAAAAAAATTAATTTAAATAAAATTAAGTTTATCTTTATACTGTTGTTAAATTCTGTAGCTTAGAACTTGATTATTGCTTGATTCAATAATGGTCAAACCATGGTCAAAATAGTCATACCATTGTCAAAGCAGTCAAATCGTGGTCAAAATAGTTAAACCATGGTCAAATGATCAACAAAACATTCAATTCCAACCTAACCCGGGCGCCCGTGACTCCTCGAGCGCCTAGCACAACACTTTCACTTCATTCAAGGCAGAAAAACTGCCATAACACCCTAACCAGGGCGCCCCGGCCCTTGCGGGCACCCCCAGGACCGCAGCAAAGCTGCCATCCCAGTCTGACCGGGGTGCCCGGGCCATCACGGGTGCCCCCGACCAGCTTGAGGTCACTGCCAAAGGCAGCAGACACTGTCCTGAGCGCCCGGGAGCTCCCGGGCGCCCTAGCCAAAACATCTATATAAGGAACCCGAATCTCCTCATCTTGCCACACCCAAAACCCTTCTCCTATCTAACTCTTTTTCTTCCAAGGCGACCAAGTGACCCTCTTGCTCCCTCAATCTCAACCATGCCTCCCCGAACGGCTACTCGGTATAATTTTTTTTTTTTGCATTTAAAATTATTTTTCTCAATTCCTTTCGTTTAAACGCATACTTTGTATCTTAGAAAACGCCGAGCAAACCAATCAAACCCCGGTACCAAACCTAGTCCCGATCCTAGGTTCTCAATCTTAGAACTTTGCAATAGATTTGCTCGAACAACATATAAACCCATAAAGACAAGTTACCTAAATAGGTAATTCTTCACTCAATCTTGTCCCTTGGCCATGAATGTTATCAACTTTTACCAATTAGACAACCTTGTATTCTGCACTCATCCAATTAACACATCCTTATGTGCAGAATTCAATAACAACATAATTAGACAGGATGGTCTTATGTTCGTCACCACCGTTCAAGGGATACCCTTGACAATCACACTTTCGTTGCTCAACCGATTTCTGGGACTACGACTCTCACAGTCCACCTTTTGCTATTACCCTCCTAGGGATCCTCCCTTTGATGCTCCCTACTCTCACATTACCCTAGATACTCTACACTCCTACTTCTATAGGCATGCTAGAAACCCCTTGGCCAAACGATTTCAGTATGTTGACCTTCAAGTCCAGGACTACGCTCTATATAGAGTTCTAGTCCGCTGCATTCTGCCTTTATCCACTAGAGACGTCGCTACCATGCGACCATTTCACACCTTCCTCCTATATGCATTGATCCATCATCTTGATATCGACATTGGACTCCACATGTTTCACACGATTCTACATGCGTCTAGTGTTACCACTCAGGGACGGGTACGCACCCCCTATTGCCACATCATCACTTCTATTCTTCATCATCACGGTCGTAACATCACCGAAGGTGAGATGGCCGCGATGACTGACTTCGATGAGATAGGTTTTAGGAACTTTTCCCTAGCTGGTGTAGAGGTATCGGGTACCGGGGTTTTGTCGTGGAGGCGTCAGAGAGTCAGACCCCAGATCGACTCTGGTGAGGACGTTGAGGTCGATATAGCATATCTGGCAGCTGAGGTTCGAGAGCACATAGACGAGCCCCCACCACCGACACTGTATGAGAGAGTGACACGGCTCGAGACACAGGTCCAGAGCCTCCCAGAGGAAGTGGAGGCAAATCATGCTGAAGAAATGGAGGCAAATCAAGCCTATTACACTGAGTACATGAGTGCCCTCAGAGCCGATAGGGAGACTAGCGACGCTCGATATCATGAGATGATGTCACTATTTAGATCTTGGCAGCCGGGCTCTTCTGATCATCCCGGTCCCTCCTCCTAGATTTGATTATCATTGTACTAGTGACTGTTAGACTGCCCCTACTCAGTAGGGTTGACTCATGTTTGACTTGTATGACTGTACTGGTTCTCTCTTATACCAGCTGACTTATGGAGTTGACTATTTACTTTTTCATGATTATCTGATCTTTATTAGGATTATGCTTAGTAGAATTGGTTTACTCTACTTTTGGTTTTCTTACTGCTTTACTTGATTTGAAAATCAGTTTCTAAAACAATTTTAAAACTGTGTTACTTGATTTCAAAATCAGCTTTTAATTAGTTTGAAAAATCTTTTTTGGCATTTCTTTTTAATAATTTTTCGACTTAGTTTTATTTTCAAAAACTACCCCCTTCAAAACTAGGGCGTTTTCACAAATGGACTTAGCCTAGGCCCTAACCCTAGAACTGCATGCACCTATAGATTTAGAAGCCAGCATCTCACAAGCACCTTAGGGTACTTTTGATTGATAACATAGAATTGGTTGAGATGCTTAGGTCTTTGCCTTAATTCAAGATGTTTTAAGTCAGTGCATCGGCAGTAATTAGGGCACTAAATACAAATTAAATAGCAATCAGGTTAAGTATCAAGTTTAGAAAATCTAACTTGAACAGAACACTTAACTTGACTAACCCTAGCGAAAACTACTGTTTATAACAGTTAGTAAGTAGCTAATTGGGTTAGACATGACCCTAAAGAGATAATTCAAATTGATTTGATTCAATTTATATCTTGAATTGGTTCAGTACAGCACATTATTCTTTTGATATATCCTTATGCAACTAATTTTTGCTATATTGCTTTGTTTTTGATATATGGCAAAGGGGGAGAGATAGGAAAGGAGAGGAGGTTTAAAATTTTTTTTTTCAAATTCAAAATAAATTTTCAAAACTTTATTTTTTAAAAAAGTACATAGCCTGTCTTCAAAACTGTCTTTTTCAAAACTATTTCAAAGTACTTGATCTAAGTTGCTTTCTAAGTACTTGACTTAAAGTGTTTTCCAAAAATTTCTAAGTACCTGACCTAAATTGTTTTCAAAAATTTCCAAGTACTTGACTTAATCCAATCTCAAAATTGTTTTTAAGTACTTGACCCAAACTGTTTACAAAAGTATTTCTAAGTACTTAAACTCAAGCTATGTTCAAAATTTTTCTAAGAATTTATCTTAAATAGAAAAGTTTCTAAAGTACTAAAGAGATTGAAATTTTTTATTAAGTTATTGACTTAAATTTTTCTAAATGTAAAGTTTCTAAGTGTCCAAACCAAAACTTTTTGACCAAAATTTCTTTTGGAAAATAGTTTCTAAAACTTCTGTTGAAAAATGTTCTAAGTGTTGAAAAAATCAATTCCATCTTTAGACTTAGAAATTTTTTTCAAACCCTACGAACTTTTGAAAAACCTAGGGGGAGATTCCTTCCAGGGGAAGGAAACTAAACTATTATATCACTTATTTTTTAACTTAACTTTTTGAATCGAGTTGCCATAAATCAAAAAGGGGGAGATTGTTGGTGCAGACAGCACCCAAGTCGAACCTGTGTTTTGATAATGGCAAAGGGTTCAAAAGTTAAGATGTTATGTTGATCTAACATGTTCACTAAGTGTACAGGAAAAGAAGCCCTAGATACACTAGGCACGAAGTGCTGGTCGAGGACTAGGCACGAAGCCCTGGCAAGGAGCTGGCACCGAAGACCTGCTTAGAAGGTGGGCACGAAGTCCTAGTCGAGGACTGGGCACGAAGCCCTGGCAAGGAGCTGGGCACCGAAGACCTGCTCGGAAGGTGGGCACGAAGACCTGGTCAGGTGCATCGGGCAAAAGTCCAACCGGAGGAGCCGGTTGGCAAAAGGTAAACTCTCCTGAGAGGAGTAGGTGAGGATGCGTTCCCCGTCGAGGGAACAGTAGGCGTCGGCTCAACCTAGGGCTTCATTTGGGAGACCCAAAGTCAGAACCAAGACAGCTACTGCTGTAAGACTCACTAACATTCTTGCTTTCTTTTGTGTGGCACTAACCCTGGATGCAGGACCGACGGAACGAGTTTCTGCAGCTCAGAACGCCCTAAAGGAGAGGGGCAGCAGCTGGGCAGGGCACCCCGGAGGTCCCGGGCGCCCCCAAGGTGAAGGCAAGACAAGCTGAGCAAGTAAAGCTTCGGAAGCTCACTGGGCGAGGCGCCCCCATGCTCCCGGGCGCCCCGGATGCCATGGGCGCCCTAGGCTCAAGCCAACGAAGCGGATAGAGGTTATCCAGCCGAGAAGCCAGCTGATTGAGTCAACCCGGGCGCCCCCTGCTTCCCAGGCGCCCCCGTCAAACCTCGAGCCCGATCCTGGAGGGATAAAGGCTGACTGAGAGTTTGTCGGATCATGTGACACGTGGAGGGCGCCCCCAGGTGCACTATATAAGGGGCTCGACCCCTATGGCTTCTACACACAACTTTCCAACGCCAATACGCTCTTCTACTCAAGCGCTCTGCTCCAGAAACCTCCCATCTCGAGATTGAAGCGCCGACGACGACCCTCTGCTCCGAAGTACAATCCACACCGGGTGTCGGTAACAAAAGAGCTTAATTTTCTGTTTACTGTACTACAACTATAAAATTTCTTTGTAAACATTTGCGCACATATAGAATTGCCCACAGTAAACGGTCAACGACCGTGGGCCTTGGAGTAGGAGCCGACCGCGACTCCGAACCAAGTAAAATCGCTTGTGTTCGTGCTTGGTTTTCGTGTTAATTTTCCGCTGTGTATTCTCTCTCTAAATCCGAAACGGTTTACGATATTCACCCCCCCCTCTATCGTTCTTCTCGATCCAACACTTTGTTCCTAAAATATAAGGATAAGGACATATTTGCTGCCCAAGTGTATGTAGATGATATCATTTTTGGGTCAACAAATAATACTTTCTACAAGAATTCATCAAATGTATGGAAGATGAATTTGAGATGAGTCTTGTAGGAGAGCTAACTTTCTTTTTAGGACCTCAAGTTAAACAAACAAATGAAGGAACACATATATTTCAAACTAAGTATAAGGAAATACTAAAGAAATTTGACCTAGAAAATGCTAAAGTAGCATCTACATCTATAGGAACCAATGTAAAAATGGATAGTGACCTTGAAGGGAAAATGGTAGACTCAAAGCAATATAGGAGCATGATTGGGAGTTTATTGTACCTAACCGCTATTAGGCCCGATATACTTTTTACGGTAGGTATGTGTGCAAGGTACCAATCATGTGCCAAAGAGTCCCATTTAGTGGTAGTGAAGAGGATCCTAAGATATGTTAAAGGTACCCTGAATGTCGGACTTTGGTATCCTAGAACCCCTAATGTTGATCTTATTGGATACACGACTCGGACTATGCGGGATGTAAGCTAGATAGGAAGAGTACTAGTAGAGGGTGTCAATTCCTTGGGTCTTCCTTAGTTAGTTGGAGTAGTAGGAAACAACCATGTGTTGCCCTATCAACAACGGAAGTCGAATATGTGGCAACGGGTGGTTGTATTTTCCAACTACTTTGGATCATGCACACCTTAAAAGATTATGAGTTACATTATTCTAAGGTCAAAGTCTTATGTGATAATGTAAGTACAATCAATTTAACTAAGAATCTGGTTCACCATTTTAGGACAAAACACATTGAAGTGAAGCATCACTTCATTAGGGACCATGTGGCAAGGGGAGACATAGAACTACACTATGTTGAGTCCAAGTCAAACCTTTCCGACATTTTTACCAAGCCTCTTCCCAAATCAGAATTTACATCCTTAAGAAGAGGCCTTGGAATGTGTTTTGTAGAATTTACATCCATTAGGGTGATACAATTGATTCACTTGTGCTTGTGGCATAGTATTGAATCATTAAAAGTATCAAAATATAAAAATTAGACCAACCATGGGGAAAGCAAGTGTTTAATCAATGGACACTTTGCCCAAAGATCATGGTTGAACATTTTAAACATTTGAAAACCATTTCATATCTTATATGTTTTGCCATAAGCTTAAAAGATAATTGATTGCAAAACTAGGTTGAAATATTGATACTTTCTTAGTGGTTTTCATGAATTTTGAACTTTAGTTAAAAGTCAAGCATGTTTGAAATTTTATATAGACTGATATTTTTCCTTGATAGAGTATATTATTTCAAACATGCCTGCAAATTTTTACAATTTTTGAAATTTTCTTAAATTTTTGGACGTTTCTGAAATTTGGCTCAGAAGCTGAAAAATGGCACTGACAGAGTATCAGTCGACTGCCCCTTGGGGCAGTCAACTGGCACGCCTGATTTCAGATTCTGAGATTTTTTTCAGAAATCCAAGATTCTCTCATTTGATGCCATGGGTTAAGGTTGCTTGGGGCAATCGTTTTGATGGTGTCAAAGGGGGAGAATGGGTGGTTTAAATTAGATTTCTAGCTTAAATTTATGATCTAATCTTGGAGTATGGTGGAAAATTAAAAACGAGAGAAGACATGGGTTAAGGGGGAGGCTGTTGGTGCAGGCAGCACCTAAGTCAAATGTAACGCCCGCCCTTATATCTACTCTCGGGGCGGGGTTACGTACAACTCAATCATATAGTAATATTTTTTTTTCTATCTTCTAGCATGACATTAAAACAATAAAGCAAGGACTAAGGACTAAGCATGCTTGTTTAACTATCCAAGTCATTCTACAACATGATAAGTTTACCAGTAATGTAACTCATAACATAATCAAATATAAAAGACTTCCAAAGGTAACACTATCATGCCATGTCAATCTTAATCACTAATACTTATTGTCAGGGAAACCTAAACATAAACATAAACATGATAAGTAGATATAGAATCATTCTTTCCCGAGCCACCACCCCACACATCTTCAGCCTTCCTGCCTCTTCCTCTAGTTCGAGTGTTCTTTACCTTTATCTGCAGCATAAGACAACACATAACTAGTAAGCATAAAAGCTTAGTAAGGATCCGGTCCTACTCGCAAAATTCATACGAAAGCATACAACATGTACACATAACAAGACATAAGCATGAGTTCATCATAGCATACTAAACATCAAAGTTTCTAAGCATGCAGCATATAGTATTTTAAGTATACCCATCACATGCAATAAATGTTTTTCAAAACTGTTCCATAATGGTATTACTTAAAAATACATCCATGTCATATAGGGCCCAGTTGTGTACCACATGATGCGCGTTCCCTAATGAGTTGGGGTAGCGAGCCACCAATCCCATTAGAGCAGGACCTCTTACGTCTTACCAGAGCCATGACCTTAAGTTAACATGCACCCCGAATTTGATTTAACGACCCCTCTTTCGAGTCGGGTACACAACCTAGAAAGTAAAATACTTATCATGTCTTTACATATATATGCTAAGGATGTACTCCAATTTTCACTGCTCAAGGGACACCCACTTTTTCAGGGTGTTTCTGATCCCATTGCTCAAGGGACACCCACTTTTTCAGGGTGTTTCTGATCCCATTGGGACACACCTCACCACATAAGGGTGTTCTAAATCCCAAACTTAGTGGAGTATCCTTTCTAGCATTTCATCGTGCATATCACATGCAATCTCATAAGGGTGCCCCATGGGCTATAAGACATGCTCATACATACATCATAATTCAACCACTTAACATACTTTAGATCTGACAAGATTTGGTCACATAGATCATACTCATATCATAGGAAGTGGTAGCATGCTAACAATTAAGATTTCAATCAGACATCTCATTTAAACACCTCATGCATAAATATATCATAGCATGCTAACAATTAAGGTTTCAAATCAACCATTCCATTTATCACCACATGCATATACATATAATCATCCCCAAACATAAACATACATCATAGGGTAGTTTGGCTTCCACAAACCCTAGTCCTAGTGGGTTGGCCGAAACGCAAGGTAGGGGAAAAATTAGGGTTTTTGCATTGATCATTCACACAAACAATTATACAAACACCTTGTATACAATATCATACCATACACTAAGCATGAATATTTTCTAGGATAATTCAACTCTCCTTAACCCTAATTCATTGTCTTGGCCGAAACCCATACAACCCTAAACCTTAGTTGTTGTCATCACAAAATGAAAGGTCACCACCTATGTGTATACCCTAAGTCCTAAGGGTTCTTTTCATGTATCAAAAGGTAGCCAAACACTTCCCTTTGGAAGTGGCCGAAACCCTCTACAAGGACAAACCCTAGGTTTTGTTCTTAACATCATGAAGAAAAATCCACATACATGTATACCCTAAGTCTCAAGGTCCTCTCATGTATCAAGGAAAGAGCCAAGGCCTCCCTTAAAGGTGTTGGCCGAAACTTACTAAAGGAAAAACACCCATTTTCGAAACCAATAAGAGCATGGCAATCACACAATAACGATTACACTGCAGGCGAGGGGATACTTACATCCTTTCGCTTGAGTTTCTTCTTCTCTAAAATCTTAGGGTACCCTTGAAGAAGAAGAAGATGAATTTTTTTCCCTTGTTAACCTTCTCTATCACTTTGGCCTTAGTAGAGGGCAAGAACCTTCAATGGGTCCTCTTCCTTCCAACTCCCTAGGGTTAGAACCCTAGGGTTGTGATTTTCGAAAATGCAAAGGGAGAGAGGGCTCTTGGTGTTTTCGAAAAATGAAGTGGGGAAGAAGAAGAGGAAGTGTAACTTCCTTTCCCCCTCTCTTATTTATACTCTTATCATGAAAAGACATGTCTCTTCGCTTCCCCAGATTCAACAAGAATGTTTCTTATTCTCTCTACAAGAAACATTGCTTGGTTCCTTGGTTATGACATGGTGAGTGCAACTAGGAGGTTCAATCCTTGCTCCCTCCTTTCTACCTCTTCTTTTTATCACAATTTGCACTAATCCATATCAAAGCTCATTAAGCCAAGCCCATCATGAAATTTCATAATATTAATAATATTTCATGAATTCATATTATTTTATAATATTAATAATATTTCATGAATTCATATTATTTCATAATATTAATAATATTTCATGAATTCATATTATTTTATAATATTAATAATATTTCATGAATTTCATAACATTTTATATGGGAAAATTTTTGGGGCGTTACATCAAACCTGGGTTTTGATAATGGCAAAGGGTTCAGATGTTAGGATGTTATTGTGTTCTAATTTTGTTCATTGAGTGTACAGGAAGAAGTCCTAGGTACACTAGGCAAGAAGTCCTGGCAAAAGGCTGGGCAAAGAAGTCCTGGTCAAGGACTGGGCAAGAAGACCTAACCGGAAGTCGGGCAAAGAAGTCTTGGTTAAGGACTGTGCACGAAGTCCTGGCAAGGGGCTGCGCACCGAAGACCTGACCGGAAGTTGGCCACAAAGACCTGGTCAGAAGGATCGGGTAAAAGTCCAACCGGAGGAGCCGGTTGGCAAAAGGTAAACTCTCCTGAGAGGAGTAGGTGAGGACGCGTTCCCCGTCGAGGGAACAGTAGGCGTCGGTTCGACCTAGGGTTCCATTTGGGAGACCTGAAGTCAGAACCAAGACAGGTACGGTTGTAATTATTACTTATTATATTTTTGGGACTAACCTTAGTTGCAGGATCGAAGGACTGATCACTGCAAGTGAAGGTTCTTCACTGGGATTAGGCGCCCGAATGGAGTCAGGCGCCCGAATGGGCTCAGGCGCCCGTAAGGATACGGGCGCCCAAGAGTGAAGGCAAAACCAAAAACATAGCCGCGAAGCCACTGAACCAAGCCGGATCAGGCGCCCGTGAGGTCACGGGCGCCCCCATCAGCTCAGGCACCCAAGTGGGGAGGATAAGCGCTGACCGAGCCCGCGGATAAGGATTCCCGGATCGAAGGGCACGTGTCAGGCGCCCCCAACCCATCAGGCGCCCTATAGAGTACTATAAAAGGGGCTCGACCCCAAGGCTTCAACAACACAGTTTTCTAATGCTCCAAAGCTTTTCGTTCAAGCGCTACGCCTCAGCAAACTCCGACTTCGAGATTCCAGCACCGACGACGTAATACGATCCACATCGGGCGTCGGTAACGAAAAGTGTAACTAGTTTCATTTCCTGTAATATTTCTGTACTCAACTTGTAAACCTGTTTTGCGCGATTATAGAATTGCCCAAAGTAAACGGTCAAGGACCGTAAGCCTTGGAGTAGGAGTCGACCGCGACTCCGAACCAAGTAAAAATCCTTGTATTCTTACGTGCATTAAATTAATTTCATTGTGTACTTGCTCTTTAATTTATCCGAAAAGTTTTAACGATATTCACCCCCCCCCCTCTATCATTTTCTCGATCCAACAAGTGGTATCACAGTGGGTGGCTCAAATTTGGTGCAACCACCAATTTGGGAGTCTTTCGGATTTTACAAAAATTTTAATTTCTTTTTCTTTCGAATTTTTCTCGTTAATCGAGGTTGGTGCAACACCACTCGATCGTTTTTTTAATTATCTTATTCCCGCACTACTAATCCAAGACCAAGTCTTGGGACAAGATTTTTTGTTGTTTTTGTCATTTCAGAAATCTTAATGGCCATGCGAGAGGGTTTTAGCACAGCCAGACCACCACTCTTCAGTGGAGAAGACTTCTCCTTCTGGAAGAGTCGGATGGAAGTCCACCTGAAAACTCAGGTGGATATGTGAATCATAATCTAATCTGGTCTGGAAATCCCCAAAAATGCTGAAGGAGTGGCACAGCATTACACAGAATGGGACGCCTCGCTAAAGAAGAAGATCGAGGCTGATGCAAAGGTGACCCAGACACTCCAATGCGGACTAACCAAAGAAGAATTGAACCGAGTGGGACCCTTCAACAGTGCAAAGGAGCTCTAGGGTATGTTGATTGAATTGCACGAAGGTACCTCCGACACCAGAATTAGCAAGAGGGACCTACTGCTGAACAAATTGTACACCATCAAAATGAACGAAGGTGAGTCAGCAGCCCAGCTCCACGCCAGGATCCAGGAGCTGATGAACGGTTTGCACACAATCGATCACAAGGTAGAAAATCGTGACTTTATCAGGTATACCCTAAACGCCTTCCCGAAAATACTTTGTGGGCATCTATGGTAGATGCGTACAAAGTTTCTTGGGACCTTTCTAAAATTAAATTAGACGAATTATTTTCAGAATTAGAACTACATGAGCAGACTAACTGCACTTTATCCAAGAAAGGTATTGCTTTTCTTGCAGGAAAAACCCAAGGAAAGGTGGTCAAGAAAAAGCCTCAACCTGCACCTGAGTCTGACTCAGACTCAGACTCAGAAGACAGTGAAGGGGATCGACCCAAGCTAGTTCGGCTAGCCCGGGACTACTACAAGGAGCTGAAGCATCAGACCAACAGAAGAAAAGCCAGTCGAAAGAAGGAAGATCCAGCTGAACCATCAACGTCCAAGACCAAATCAAACGTAACCTGCTACGAATGCAACAAGAAGGGACACTACAAATCGGAGTGCCCTAATCTGAAAGAAGCAAAGCAGACAAGAAGGAAGAAGGCCCTTCAAGCCACGTGGGACGAGTCTTCCTCCGAAGAAGAAGAAGAGGCCCCACAATCGAACCTGCTCGCATTAACTGCTTCGGAAGACATCGACACCGGATCAGAATCGGAGCCGGACGACGGAAAGCTCACAATTTCGGAGGACGGCAAAATAACTGTAAGTGGTTACTCTAAAGTTGAATTAGCAAAATTAATTGCTTACCTATCTAGTAACTTGGTGAAAGCCAAAATCCAGTCGAGTCCCTCCGACAGGAAGTAAAACTTATGAAAGAGGGAGCTGACTCTAGATCTTTGACTAAGAAGGTTCAAGAAGGAACCTCTACTCAAGTTGAAAAGCTTGAGAAAGAGAACTCCTCCTTGAAAACTCAAGTCAAGGACCTTAGAGCAGCTTTAGAACGATTCACTTCGGGTTCTAAGGGTCTTGACATGATCCTTGGAAAACAGAAGTCCGTTCTAAATCGATCCGTGTTAGGGTATCGAACCAAGTCTAGACAAAGGTCATACTATGCTGTATTGAACCAATCTAGACCCAAAGTTCAGGCATGGGTACCCAAACTTTACCTGAACAACTAAGCTGGACCAAATCAGTATTGGATCCCCAAGGACAAGATTCATATCTTGCCTAATCATTACCGTGGCTTTAGTCCATGGGGAGCCAACTTAAAAACAATCTTTATAGTTAGATAAATTCTTTTCTTATTTTAAAATTGCATGATTGCTTGTTTATTTATTTTTGCAAATTAACATGCTTAGACCTAGGACTGGTTAGATTAAGGACTAAAATGGTTAACTGAAATTTGAACAACATAGTATTGGGTGGAGGTGAGATGATAGTACGTTAGGGAAGCCATTTTTGGCGGAACTAGCCGAAGCTACCGATCCAAGACCCAAACTAGTTAGGCCAAAATCATTCAAGGAGTAACTTGAAAATGGATTTTCAATAAAAGGCTTTGTCCAAGAAAGGGTTGATGATCCAATAAGGCTACGGCTAAAGAAGGCCTAGTGCCTCGCCAAGACCTGGAAGCCGATTATTAAAAACCAAATTCATTTTACTATTGTCAGATTTGAATCTAACCCAGATTTCAATTAATCTTAGATTCAATCATTTTTTTAAAAAAAATAACTTTTAAAGCATAATTAATTATTTTTAAAATTAATTTAACATTTCAAAATTAATCATTTTTTTTTCAAAATAAAATCTTTACTTCTATTAAAACCTGTCTCATAAAACCTATAAGGTTAACGTGATTGATAACTATAGATTTGGTGAGACAGACTAGGTTGTGAAAATCAATTTAAGCTATCCTTAATTCTAATTGGATCCAAATCAACAAATTTTTATGTGTAGGAACATAAAGATTTGGACCAATAGATGTTGGATAGCGGATGCTCCAGACATATGACTAGGGACAAATTGAAATTCACCAAACTCAAGTTCAAGAACCTAGTCTCAGAAGCATTTGGCAACAATGCTACACTCAAAGTCATTGGGTTAGGTAATATTGAACTCAAATCTGATTTCGTAATTAAAAAGGTACTCTTGGTTGAGAACTTTAAGTTTAACTTGCTTAGTATAAGTCAATTATGTGATACTGGCTATGTAGTTACCTTTACCAACTCTGACTGCCTGATTAGAAATTTGCAAGACTCAGAAGTCATGCTTAAGGGCACTAGAAAAAATAACGTTTACACTATAAACCTACCCTTAGTACCTAAATGCTTCTTAATTCAGTTAGAAGAATCAAACCTCTGGCATAGGAGATTAGGTCACACTAATCTAAGATTAATTTCAAAAATCACCCAACTTGGTCTGATTAAGGGAATACCAAAAATGAAGAATCATGAAAACTTGATATGTGAATCATGCAACCAAGGTAAACAAACCAGGTCTAATCACAAATAAATTCAATCAGATCTAACTCAAACTACGCTTGAGCTCCTGCACCTTGACCTATTTGATTCACATGGAGCCAAGTCACTAAGCAGAAACCGGTACTGCTTAGTAATTATAGATGATTACTCTAGGTTTACTTGGGTAAGGTTCCTAAAGACTAAGGATGAAACCCTAAACCTATTTATTGATTTTTGTAAGATAATTGAAAATCAAAACGATACCAAAATCAAAAGACTTAGGAGTGATCACGGGGGATAGTTTGAGAATCAAAGATTAGATGAATTCTGTAGAATAAACGGGTACATACACGAATTTTCGTGTCCTAGAATGTAACGACCCGGAAAATTCTCTTAATATTCTATGAAAATATTGAGCATGTTTAGATAATTTTCGAAGGATCTAGAAGTATTGATACGAACTTTGGGCTAGAAAATCCGTGTTTTCTCATTTAAATTGAGAAAACTAAGTACTAATGGGCCTTATATGGGCCTTTCTAGCACCATAATTATTGTTGGATTTTAGGAAAAAATTAGTATAAATATAAATAGTTTAGGAAAAATTAGTATAAATATAGATAGGATTTAATTAGACATATTAGCATGATTAGGGGTAAGTCTTAGCTTAATTTTCCTACTTAAATCGAGAAATTAGGTACTAATGTGCTTTAAATGGACTCCAAAAATAGGTATTAATTAGGTGAATTTTATATAAATATAAAAGAATTTTATTTAGGAATATTAGCATAATTATGGGGGATTTTAGGGGAATTTTCGAAATAAAAGGGAATTTTCAAAAATAAGAAAAAGGGGTTTAAATAAAATAAAAATAAAATAAAAATAAAGGTGCATGGGCCAAGGATTGAACCTTGGACCTCTTCTACAACCATGAATGCTTTAACCAACTAACCTAGCAAGGAATTCTTATGAGGAAAGGAAGTGGATGATGGTTAAGTAGTGGAAGAAGATGAAGGGCCATGGAAAACTCTTCATTTGCCTCTTTAAAGGAGCTATAAAGAGGGGGTTTGGGGGGTTACTTCTCTTCATCATCAAGTGCATTTGCTCCCCTCCTCCCTCCTCATTCTAGCCGAAACTCTAAGGAAGAGTTCCCCCTTGGAAAAGCTTCCACCAAGGCTCCATCACCCAAGATCTAAAGTTCTAACAAGGATTCAAGGACTAGGTGTGGTCAAGAGACATCAAGTCTTCTTCCTTCTCTCCATCCAAGGTCTAAAAAATTTAGAAACCCCAAGGTAAGACTCCCTCACCTGTGGTATAATAGTTATCTATGATTTCCATGATTTTTAGCAGGATATATGGGTTAGTTCTTGGATGTTATGTTGAAAGGAAAGAAAAACCAAGGTCCTTAAGTTTATGGATTTCGGCCAGCATGATTTAAAAGTCTATAAATATGCTAAAAATCTTTATAATGTTATTTAATGTTCCCTTATGATGTTTAGTAAGTAAATATAATTTTTGGGAATTTTTGGAGTACCCTAGAGACCCTATGGGTTTCGGCCAACAACAAGAAAAGAAAACCAAGAACCCTAGGTTTGTAGATTTCGGCCACCATGATTTTGGGGTCTATAATTATGCCAAAAATCTTGATAATGTTGATCAATGTTCCCTTATGATTTTTAGTAAGTAAATATAATTTTTGGGAATTTTTGGGGTACCCTAGAGACCCTATGGGTTTCGGCCAACAACAAGGAAAGAAAATCCAAGACCCTAGGTTTGTGGGTTTCGGACACCATGATTTTGGGGTCTATAATTATGAAAAAAATCCTGATAAAGTTTTTTAAGGTTCCCTTATGATGTTTAGTAAGTAAATATAATTTTTGGAGTACCCTAGAGACCCTATGGGTTTCGGCCAACAACAAGGAAAGAAAATCCAGGACCCTAGGTTTGTGGGTTTCGGCCACCATGATTTTGGGGTCTATAATTATGCCAAAAATCTTGATAATGTTGTTTAATGTTCTCTTATTATGTTTAGTAAGTAAATATAATTTTTGAGAATTTTTGGAGTACCCTAGAGACCCTATGGGTTTCGGCCAACAACAAGAAAAGAAAACCAAGAACCCTAGGTTTGTAGATTTCGGCCACCATGATTTTGGGGTCTATAATTATGCCAAAAATCTTGATAATGTTGATTAATGTTCCCTTATGATGTGTAGTAAGTAAATATAATTTTTGGGAATTTTTGAGGTACCCTAGAGTACCCTAGGGTTTCGGCCAACATGAAGGACCCATGTGTAAGGTTGGTTTTAAACCCTAAGTATATGTTTTTATGTTTTATCATGATATAAGGGAGATGAAGGGTGTTTATGTGAATGTTTCACATGGGCTAGATACCCTATAGGTTTCGGCCAAGGATCTAATCTATGACTAGAGTTGGGTTAAACCTACCAAGATGCTTGGGTATAGGTTATTAGGAGGTATACTTAAGTAAGGTGGAAGAATACCATGTTAATTAAACCTTTAGCTTATATGTCATGAAATATATGTTAGGTCATAGAATGTTTAGACATGTGCCATGATTTAGGAATGATATGTATGTATGCCATGATGTATGAATGATATGTATGTATGTCATGTCTTATGAATGATATGAATGTATGTCATGCTTGTGTGTGTATGCCATGCTATATGAATAATGTGTACCTATGCCATGTCTAATAATGGAAATGATGAATGAAGGTTAAGTATGATGAATGAATGAATATGCTATGCATGATGATGCCTTTAAGGCATAATGATGATGAAAGAATGATGAACGAATGAATATGCTATGAATGATGATGAATGAAGAAGCATATGAAAGCATTTATTTTATTTTATGGGCTTGTACCGGACCTAAGTAAGGTCCACGGTTTTGGACTACCGATGATGCTGTCCACGGTTCGGGACTATCGATGATGTTGTCCTTACGGTTCGGGACTACCGATGAAGCTGTCCTTACCCTAGTAGGTCGAGATTAGCTACCTCGTATTTACTTAGGGATGCGCGCATATGATGAATGAATGTGGTACAAGCCAGGGCCCAATGAAAGTTATGATTATGTTAAAAGCATGTTTTCAAGATTAAGCATCCTTATATATATATATATATATATATATATATATATATATGCACGATTGCCACCTGCATCCATTCATGTTATGCATTATGTTATGAAAAGTATGTTTACGAAAAGTATGTTATGAAGGTATGTTCATGCCATGATTTCATTTATGTTTATGCCATGATATTATTTATGTTTATGCCATGATATTATTTATGTTTATGCCATGATTTTATTTATGTTTATGCCATGATATTATTTAAGCTTATGCCATGATATTATTGATGTTTATGCCATGATGTTATTTATGTTTATGCCATGATTTGATGCTAGTTTAGAATGCCATGCTTTAATTATGTTTATGATAGTTTAGGATGCCATGATTTTATCTATGTTCATGTTAGTTTAGGATGCCATGATTTTATGCTAGTTTAGAATGCCATGCTTTAATTATGTGTATGCTAAGTTAGGATGTCATGATTTTATCTATGTTCATGTTAGTTTAGGATGCCATGGTTTAATTATGTTTATGTTACGTTAGAATGCCATTATTTTGTTCATGCTTATGCTAGTATGGGATGCCATGATTGTAATTAGATTCATGCCATGAATGTTTACGATGTTTATGTCTATGTCAAGTATTATGTCATGCTATGAATGTTTACGATGTTTATGTTATGTCAAGTATTATGCCATACCCGAATGTTTATGGTTATGTTTATGCCATGCTATGAATGGGGTGAAGCTATGTCCATGATATGTCAAATGAATGCTAAGTGATGTTAAGGATGATGTTCTAAGTAAAGCGCTAAGTGTGCTAATGTTTCATATGTTTATGATTAAGTGACGGATGGTTTTTAGTGAGTAGGAAAGAGTCTTACTAAGCCTGTGTGCTTATAGTTTTATTTTCTTATACCGCAGATCACGCAAAGGAACAGTAAGGAAGCAGCAGGAGGGCATTGCAGAATGTGTGTGATAGTGACTTGGCCAAGAGACCATATGTTTGCTTGTCTTATGATAGAACTTTACCGTTACTACTAAGTACTTGAATATGACTCTATGACATGATGCTAAAGTATGACTTGATGCTAAGTATGACATGATGCTAAAATATGACATGATGCTAAGTATGTTATGATGCAAAGTATAAGGTTAATATGCCAAGCTTCCATGTTATGATGCTAGGAATGGTAGTAAGTGCATGTAGGTGTAAGTTTGAAGTTTTCCGCTGCATTATGATGTCTACATGCCCTAAGTATGTTAGCGTAACACCGCTTTATGATGGTAAAAAAAAAAGCGGGTGTTACATAGAACCCCCCAGCAAAATGGGATAGTAGAATGGAAAAATAGAACCCTACAGGAAGCCACTAGGACTATGCTCAATGAATTCAATCTAACTAATCATTTTTGAGCAGAAACAATTAGTACAACTTGCTATATCCAAAATAGGGTCCTAATCAACAAACGACATAATAAAACTCCCTATGAATTATATTATCAGTTATCAGACTTCCAAACCTACACTACCTAAGGGTCTTTGGGTGTAAAGTCCATATCCTAAACACCAAGGACTACCTAGGCAAATTCCAGTCTAAGTCAACCCCAGGGGTCTTCTTAGGATATTCAACAACAAGTAGGGCCTATAGGGTTTACAATAAACAAACTAACAAAATTGAATAAACAACCAATCTAATATTTGATGAAGAAACTAATTCAAAATATGATAATCCAAATCTAAATTCATCAAATATTGATCATGAAGATAATAAACAAATTAGTGAACCATCAATTGAACCACTAGTTGAACCTCTAAATGAACTGACTATTGAACCAACTACTGAGTCAATTGAACTAATAATTGAACCAACCCAAGTAATTGAACCAAATATTGAACCGAACCGTCTAGCCAGACCTGAGGCTGAACCAAGTACTAGAAAAACCAAGAAACCCATACTCAGTCACCCAACTGATCAAATTGTGGGTGATCCAACCTTAGAAGTCAGAAATAGGTCTTTCTATAGAAATCTTAGTCAGATCGCACTGATTTCGAAAATTGAACCTAAGACTATAGAGGAAGTCTTACCTGATCCTGATTGGATTATAGCAATGCAAGAAGAGTTAGCCCAGTTTGAGAGGAACCATGTCTGGGAACTAGTACCTAAACCTGAGGGCAAATCCATTATTGATACTAAGTGGGTATTTAGGAATAAGCTAAATAACCAAGGGGAAATAGTTAGAAATAAAGCCCGCTTAGTAGCTAAAGGGTTCAATCAAGTCGAAGGGCTAGACTATGACGAAACCTATGCCCCAGTAGCCAGACTTGAGTCTATTAGGATGCTGTTAGCCTTTGCAGCCCATAAAGGATTTAAACTTTACCAAATGGACGTTAAGTCAGCATTTCTAAATGGGTTCATCAAAGAAGAAGTCTATGTAGGACAACCCCCAGACTTTGAGGACCTAGAAAAACCTGACCACGTTTACAAGCTTAATAAGGCACTTTATGGACTAAAACAAGCACCTAGGGCATGGTATGAATGCCTATCAACCTACCTCATTTCTAAGGAATTTAACCAAGGATAAATTTGTAACGCCCGTCTTTTTCCCACACCTTACGGTGTGGCGAGAGAGACGGCGTTACGCTAACATACATACACATACATACGGCATAGGAATATCTTAATGCAGCGGAATCAAACTTTTTTTTTCTTACACATGCGTTTTACCATGCAACTAGTACTAGAACATGTATATATGTCTTGACCTATCATTCATGAACATGGTAGAATTGTAACTTAGCATATTAAAGCATAACATTCCTTACTTAATCCATAAGCATCATAAGTAGCAAGTAACTTATCATAAGTATAGCATAGAATCTAAAGAGGCGTTTTAAAACACAAAACATAATAGAAGAGTCTTTTTCCTCTTTCCTCTGTCATGCCACTACCACACACACACTTTTGGCCCCTCCTGCTGCTTCACCTAGTAACCTCCGTTGGCTTGATCTGCGGTATAAGACAATAAGACTATAAGCACATAGGCTTAGTAAGACCCTTTCCTACTCACAAAAATCCATACGTCACATAAACCTAAACATAATGCTTAAATCCTACTTATCATGGCATACTTCTTATCATAAACATAAACACAATCATGGCATCATTCTTAGCATGAACATAAATATAATCATGGCATCATAATTTAGCATGAACATAAATAAAATCATGGCATCATAATTTAGTATGAACATAAATATAATCATGGCATCATAATTAACATGGACATAAACATAATCATTTGCATAAACATACTTTGCATTAACATACTTTGCATAAACATACTTTGCATAAACATACTTCGCATAAACATACCTTGAATAAACCTACTTTGCATAAACATACTTATCATAAACATAATGCATAATATGGATGGATGCATGCGGCAAATGCATATATCATAAGGATGCTTAGTTTAAAATCATACTTTTAAATACTTAAACATAATCATAACATCATAGGGGTCCCCGGCTTGTACCACATACATACATCATATGCGCGCATCCCTAAGTAAATACGAGATAGCTAGTCTCGACCTACTAGGGTAAGGACAGCTTCATCGGTAGTCCCAGAACCGTGGACAGCTTCATCGGTAGTCCAGAACCGTGGACAGCTTCATCGGTAGTCTAAAACCGTGGACAGCTTCATCGGTAGTCCAGAACCGTGGACCTTACTTAGGTCCGGTACAAGCCCATTCATAAAATAAAATACTTTCACATGCTTCTTCATTCATAAAACATACATAGCATAATCATTCATTCTTAATGCTTAACATTATCATTATGTCTTGAAGGCATGAACCCTTATCTTCATTCATCATTTTCATTCCATATCATCATTATGCCTCGAAGGCATGAACTTTAACTTCATTCATCATTTTCATTCATAAACATGACATGCATACATAATCATGTCCTAAAGTATAAACATCATCCTAGTTCATAAAGCTTGTCGTGTCATGGTACATAAGATAACATACAGTTCATACATGATACATTTCATCTAACATGCACAATCCTAGTATCCATCCTACGACATGCATGGGTAAAATACATATGAACGTGATACATACCACTTAGGTTTATGACATTCTACAGTACTTAGGGTCATAGCATTCATCATAAAACATACATAGACCTTCGTACACATATTTCCATTATAGGCATTTAACATTCTACATGCATTATTCTATTCGACCTACTCCTACATCACATATGTTCATGGTATTTGATCTATAATATTCATGAGTAAAACATAACACATAACCTAAACATACCAAAAATCATGTTTCATAACACATAAAACTAGGGTTTTAGTAACATAAGGATCCTTACATCATGCTTAACCATATACTTACATCATTGTAACCTAAAAACAAGTATCCTTGAGACTTTAACCCAATCCAAACCCTAGGTCATGGTCTTGGCCGAAACCCTAAAGGACCCTAGGTCCATGGAAAATTCATGTAGGTCACAAATAACATCCCATACAAACATACAATGCCATAGAAAAACATTTGATCACATAGTTGAAGCTAACCCTAATCCCATAGCCCTAGAGTAGTTCTTGGCCGAAACCTCAAGGTCCATAAATTCATAGAAAAATTCTTATAAAACACAATTACTATCCATCATGTCATAGGGAAAACAAATTAAACATGTTGAATGGTTAGATCAAGTTCCAACCATGGGTTAAGGGTCTTGGCCGAAACTTATAAGGACCATTAAGCATGTAAAAATTCCCATGAATCACCACTAACATCCCTTACATCATAAGAAGACATAAGAACCATCATTAGAGAGTTAAAACTAATCCTAGCCATGGAAACTTGAAGGTGACCGAAACCCTAGAAGTCCTCCTTCATGGATTTCTCAACTTAGATCTTAAACAAGGACTTAGATCATAACAATATCAAGGAAAACCATTATACCACAGGTGAGGGAGTCTTACCTTCCTTGATCTTGCTTATAAACCTTGAATAGAAAATAACAAGAAAACCTCCTTGTCTCTAAACTTCTCGTTAGCCCTTGTATCCTTGAAAAGGGCCTTAGATCTTCAAGATGGAGTCTTTTGTAAAACTTTTTCCAAGGGAAAGAAACCCTTGTGGTTTCAGCTAGAAGAAGAAGAAAGGAGGAGAGGAATGGTCTTGGGGAAGAAGAGAAAGGAAAATGTAACTCCCATGCCACTTCTCCCATTACCTTTATACCACATTAAGGAGGGCAAGTGAAGAGTCATGGTGTCTCTTCCCTTGATGACTCTTCCTTTTCCCTAAGCCTTAACCAAAATCCACTTCATCCTCTACTAGCACTCCCTTGCTAGGTGAATTGGTTAGTACATGCATGGTGGTATACTAGGTCCAAGGTTCAATCCTTGGTGCATGCACTTTGTTTTTATTTTATTTTTATTTTTATTTTTCCTTATTTTTGAAAATTCTCCTAAAATTCACCCATAATCATGCTAATATTCCTAATTAAAACCTATTTATATTTATATTAAATTCTACCTAAAATCCACTAATAACCATGGTACTAGAAAAGCCCATATGAGGCCCATTAGTATTTAACTTCTCAATTTAAAGGGGAAAATCATGGATAACTATACTAAGGTTCGTACTAGTATTTCTAGGCTCCTTCAAAAACTATTTAGACATGATCAATATTTTAAAGAAAATATTGAGAAGATTTTCTGGGTCGTTACAAAATTGACTCAACTCTTTTTGTTAAGACCTTAGAAAGAGACATTTTTATTGCCCAAATCTATGTTGATGATATAATTTTTGGATCCACCAACTCAAATTTCTTAAAAGAATTTGTAAAAATAATGGAAAATGAATTCGAAATGAGCTTAGTTGGTGAGCTCAACTTCTTTTAGGATTACAAATTAAGCAAACTAGGGATGAAAATTATGTCCATCAATCCAAATATGCTAAGGAGTTAATAAAGAAATTTAAAATGGATAACTCCAAAAGTATAAGTACCCCTATGGCCACAAATGTAAAAATAGATAGTGATCCTGAAGGTAAACCTGTAGACCTTAAACTATATCGAAGTATGATAGGTAGTCTACTTTACCTTACAGCCAACAGACCTGATATCCTTTTCGCTGTAGGAATGTGTGCTAGATACCAAACCTGTGCTAAGGAAACACACTTAGCAGCCCTAAAAAGAATACTTAGATACATTAAGGGTACCCTAAATATAGGGATTTGGTATCCTAGGACCTCAACTTTTGATCTGTCAGGATACTCTGATTCTGACTATGCTGGATGCAAACTAGATAGAAAAAGTACAAGTGGAAGCTGCCAGCTTTTAGGAAATAGTCTAGTGAGTTGGTGCAGCATAAAGCAACATTGCGTAACTCTATCCACAACCGAAGCTGAGTATGTTGCTTTAGGAGAGTGTGTAGCACAACTCTTATGGATGATGCACACTCTTAAGGATTTTCAGCTTGATTACACCCAAACCCAAGTCTACATTGATAACATAAGTTTAATTAATAAGAACCCAATCCAACACTCTAGAACTAAACATATAGAAGTTAAACAACACTTCGTAAGAGATCATGTAGCCAGGGGTGAGATAGTCCTTAAACATGTAGACTCAAAATCTAACTTAGCTGATATCTTTACCAAACCCTTACCTGAGTCTGAGTTCAGCTCACTAAGAAGGCAGTTAGGGCTATGCTTGGTAGAATAGGACTGCTCTATTTATGTTTTTTTAAAAACTATTTTATTTCTTATCTTATTTAATTTGAAAAATCATTTTTTTTCTTTTTATTTAAAATGATTTTCTGACTTAGTTTTTTTTAAAAAAAACTTACCCCCTACCCTAACCCTAGAACTGCATGCACCTATAGATCTAGAAGCCAGCATCTCACAAGCATCTTAGGGTACTTTTGATTGATAACCTAGACTGAGTTGAGATGCTTAGGTCTATGCCTTGATTCAAGATGCTTTAAGTCAGTGCATCTGCAGTAATTGGGGCAATAAATACCAATTAAACAGTAATCAGGTTAAGTATCAAGTTTAGAAAATCTAACTTGATCAGATCACTTAACTTGACTAACCCTAGCGAAAGCTACTATTTATAACAGTTAGTAAGTAGCTAATTGGGCTAGATAGGACCTGAAAGAGAATTTAAATTGATTTGGTCCAGTTTATACTTAGAATTGATTCAGTACAGCACCTTACTTTTATTACTCAATTTTTTGCTATATTTTTTTGATATATGGCAAAGGGGGAGAGAGTGGAAAGGAGAGAAAAGAAGGTTTTAAAAAAAAATTCAAACTTTTTATCTCCTTTTTCAAAAAGTAAAGTAATTCAAAATCACTTTGGAAAATTTTTCTAAGTGTTATAAAATTCAAAATTTTGCTTGAAATTTTTTTTTCTAAGTATTAAAAATTCTTGAAAATTTTCTAAGTGTTAAGACTTCAAAATCAGTTTAGAAAATTTTCTAACGTGTAAAAACTAAGTGTTTTGAAAATTATTTTAAAGTACTTAACCCAAAAGTGTTTTGAAAATTATTTTAAGTACTTAACTCAAAATTATTTTCGAAATTAGTTCAAGTACTTAACTCAAAATTGTTTTCGAAAATATTCTAAGTACTTACTCTAAATTTTTTTTTTGTGGAAAATTTTCTAAGTGTTAACTTCAAAATTCTCTTGAAAACTTCCTAAGTGCTAAAGCTAAATCTGTTGAAAAATTTTCTAAGTACCCAACTCAAAATATTTTGAAAATTTTTCTTACTTAAAAAGATCCCGAATTGAAAATTTTCTAAGTATTGAAATCCTAAAAAACTTTTCAATTTTAGAAACAGAGACTTAGAAACATTTTCAAAAACCCCACGAATTTTTGAAAAACTCAGGGAGAGATTTCTTCCAGGGGGAGGAAATTAAATCTAGTACTTTACCTACTTTTGTTTAACTTAACTTTTTGAACCAGGTTGCCATAAATCAAAAAGGGGGAGATTGTTGGTGCAGGCAGCACCTAAGTCAAACCTGGGTTTTGATAATGGCAAAGGATTCAAAAGTTAAGATGTTATTGTGTTCTAATTTTGTTCACTGAGTGTGCAGGAAGAAGTCCTAGGTACACTAAGCAACAAGTCCTAGCAAAGGGCTGGGCAAAGAAGTCCTGGTCAAGGACTGGGCAAGAAGACCTGACCGGAAGTTGGGCAAAGAAGTCCTGGTCAAGGACTGGGCACGAAGTCCTGGCAAGGGGCTAGGCACCGAAGACCTGACCGAAAGTTGGGCTCGAAGACCTGGTTAGGTGGATGGGGCAAAAGTCCAACCGGAGGAGCCGGTTGGCAAAAGGTAAACTCTCCTGAGAGGAGTAGGTGAGGACGCGTTCTCCGTCAAGGGAACAGTAGGTGTCGGTTCGACCTAGGGTTCCATTTGGGAGACTCGAAGTTAGAACCAAGACAGCTACGGCTGTAAAAAATGATCTAATATTCTTGCCTTGTTTGTTGTGGAACTAACCTTGGATGCAGGGACCAAAAGAATGTGTTTATGCAGCTCAGAACACCCCAAAGGAGAGGGGCAGGCACTTAGGCTAGGCGCCCGGGAGGTCCCGGGCGCCCAAGGTCAAAGCCAAACAGTAGTAAAGCAAGAAGCGCTTCGAATCAACACTAGGCTAGGCGCCCAGGAGGTCCCAAGGACCCATGGTCAAAGCCAAAGATGAGTCGAAGCAAAATCAGCCACGAAACCAGCGGACCCAGTCAAGCTGGGTGCCCGGGAGGTCCCGGGCGCCCCAGTCAACTCCAGAGCCGATTCGAAGGGGATAAGCGCTGACCAAGCTTCGGATAGAGGTTCTCGGATGCGAAGGCACGTGTCAGGCGCCCCAGGAGCACTATAAAAGGGGCTCGACCCCTAAGGCTTCAACAACACTTTTTCCAACACCTCCAAGCTTTTCGTTCAAGCGCTCTGCTCCGGCAAACTCCGTTCTCGACATTCCAGCGCCGCCGACGACCCTCTGCTCTGAAGTACGATCCACATCAGGGCATCGATAATGAAAAGTGTAATTCATTTACTTACTGCACTATTCTTGTATTAAATCTGTAAACCTTTGCACGAATATAGAATTGCCCACAGTAAACGGTCAAGGACCGTGGGCCTTGGAGTAGGAGCCGACCGCGACTCCGAACCAAGTAAAAATAATTGTGTTCTTTGTGTATTTTAATTCCGCTGCGTTTTCTCTTTCTTATCCGAAAAAGTTTTCACGATATTCACCCCCCCCCTCTATCGTGTTTCTCGATCCAACATAAAGGACTGGGGAGAAGCTGGACATATCCTTGGGATCAATGTTATAAGGGATCGCAAGAAAAGGATGTTGCGCTTATCTCAAGCTTTATATGTTGTCACTATCGTAGCTTGTTTTAGCATGCAAAACTCCAAGAAAGATTTTTTACCTTTTCGGCATAGAGTATCTTTATCTAAGGAAATGTATCCTAAGACACCAAAGGAGATAGAGGAGATGAAGGCAGTTTCTTATGCTTCGGCTATAGGAAGCCTAATGTATGCTATGTTATGTATGAGATCGGATATCTGCTTTATCGTGGGCATGGTCAGCAGATATCAAAGTAATCCAGGATAAGGACATTGGACTGCAGTAAAGCATATATTATAGTGCCTGAAAAGAACTAGAAATTATATGCTAGTTTACTAGGTAGATCATTTGCTCCCTGTGGGTTACACGGATTCTTATTTCCTATCAGATAGGGATAACAGTAAGTCTATCTTGGGTTATGTGTTTACTTTGGGAGGTGGAGCTATAGTATGGAAGAGTATTAAGCAGAAATGCTTTGCCCACCATGGAAGCTGAGTATGTGGCAGCCTCTGAGGCAGTCAATGAAGCTGTATGAATTAGAAACTTCTTGATGGACTTAGAGGTGATTCCTGATTTGCCCAAAGCTATCACAATTTATTGTGATAACAGTCGTGCAGTAGTAAACTTGAAGGAACCAGGAGCCCATATGGCAAGTAAACACATTAAGTACAAGTACCACCTGATACGAGACATCATAAAGCAAGGAGAAGTTGTTGTCGCCAAGATTGCATCAGTAGATAACCTGGCAGATCCTTTCACTAAGGCCCTTCCAGAGAAAGCTTATGATAGACATGTTAAGGGGATAAGAATCATATGTACGACAGTTTGATTGGCAGCATACTCTTTTAGTATAAGTGAGAGATTGTTAGAATGTAAATTATAAGCCTAGCTTAGTATGAACATCTATTTTGGAATAACAATCTAAGTGGTCATGTGTTTGCATTTTTATATTTGTTATATATGTAGTTGTCTGTTACTTCACATTGTAGATAGCATGGTGTGTTGTGTCACACAGAAAATCATGTTATCAGTTCCTTATAAAGTATAAGTAGTAGCTCACAACCAAGATGGATTTGGACAAACCATTGGAACGGTTGTAGTGAAATTTGGTATTAGTCTATCATGACTATAGAATTACACCAGTGCACTTTGTGTGTATTGAGCAGGACCATTTTGAGGTTATTCGATTTATACTTGTTAGTAATATGAGAGAAGTGTCCTAAGGCAATCGCCTTATGATTGTAATCATTTACTTTAATAAATGAATATTCACTATTTGAGTATACATGTTCATGTATTTGATTGAGATCTCGAACTCATTTACTGAATGTCCGCAATACAAATCACAGCATGAGAGAATTTGTGATGAATTCACAACTAATGATTATCTCTACATGTGCAATTGTGAAGTATTGAAATTGTCCCTAGTCGATGAATTGATAAATACGGACACTATCAATTTTGTTGAGACTAGCATGGGTTATTCTCTAATCAGCTGATTCTCAGTGGCTGGTGACATTGGGATGTCCGGAGATAAACATGGATGCTAGTTAAGGGAACTAGTTCATTGGAGTGACTGGCTGTAAAACTTCATATGGGAATCTACATGTAGACATGTCAGTGAAGTTCTTACTGCAGCTTAAGTGCGATGTTCCTTTGACTTGCGGTGTTCAAGTCATCTTGGTCATGGAGACTTATACTTTAACATCTTAAGCAAGCATCTCCAAGGAGGTGTGGACCCAGGATGGTTGGGTATAAGCCGAAGTGCCCGAAGATGTTTGAACAGCCTACAAAGGATTCACCACTCCTTGCGAGGAGATGTATACCCAGGCCTATCGTCGGATTGTTACTCAAAGTCTCTGGCTAGAGCATGTCATGTTTAGAGTATGAGTCTCTTAAATACATGAGAGTAATTAGAAATCCAAAGGACGAGAGAACGTTACTTGGGCTAGGTGTGACGTAGTCAGCCTAGTGGGGACTGACACACACAGACCATGTCCTGAACCAAGTGGGTATAAGATGGTGAAGGGAATGAGGCACGATTCATTAGAGCTGCTGAAGGGTTTCAGAATTATTTCTGAGGTCAACCGTTGATCTTTCGATTAATTAGGGGTCATGATGTACTACTAGGTGCCACTCATGATCGTTCTATAATTTGTTGATTATAGACGACCAACATAAATCGAAAGCCTATTTAGTCACACGCACTACGAGTAATCCGAGGGATTTAAAACGAGTTGAAAATTGGATTTTCCGATCAAGAGAAATAAGTCGAATCTGAATTTGTCAGAGGCGCATCGGAAGCTTAAATTGGCTAAGTCTTTTGAAGGCTTATTGGGCGAATTAAATGAGTTTAATTCGCGAGGAGAAGGGCTTGGTGTGGTCGGCCAAAGAGGGTGTCCACCCTCTTTGGTTTGGCCGGCCACCACATGGAGAGAAAACCAATTTATTTGGTTTAAATTATAAAATAAATCAAGCGCGATTTGTTTTATAAAATTATGGATAAATACATTTATATAAAGAAATTTATGTAAAGAAATTTATATAAATAAATTTATTTTCATGGAGATTAAAACAAACTTTAAATGGTTTATTTTATTTTATAAAATCAATTGTGAATTGATTTTTCCATGATAAGAAAAATTTATATAATAAATTTCTTGTAAAAATTTATTCCATAATAAATTGGGAGATGTGTTTGTTTTATTATAAATTTAGTTATAATAAAACTTGGCATAACAGAATAATTCATAAGAAAATTTATAAGATAAATTTCTTATGTAAATTTATTCCGTTAAGAGGAGACTTAGCAATGGAGAGACTACTATATAAAGGAACCAAGGCAAGCCTTAAATTCCAATTAATCAAGAGATTAAGAAGCTCTCTCTCTCTCATTCTCTCCCTCTCTCTCTAGGGTCGGCGCCCACCCTATCTCTCTCTAGGGCCGGCGCCCCTTCTCTCTCTAGGGCCGGCGCCCCCTTTCTCCCTCTAGGGTCGGCGCCACCTCCCTTGCCGTGAGCCACCACCAAGACGAAGCGGGTCGCGACTCCTTCCTCCTTTCACGGAATCTTGATTCCGTTACTTGGTGGTTAGTTTCTATCTCTCTCTCTTGATATTTTAGTTGTGCCTTTAGAGAATCTAGTAGTTCTCGTCGGCACAAAACTCGTGGCTTTGCGAAGTCATCCCGAAGAGAACTCGGCGTGGACTCGAATAGAGGCGGAGCTTCCAAGGGACGCTATGGTTGGATCTCGTCCCTTACTTTGAGTTACGCGAGGTATTGAGTAAATTAGTTTACTTTCTGCAAAATTTTAATTTATGATCATGTCCACACATCATAAGGTCGCATGCTAGATACGTGGTTAAAAATAATTTGAGAAATTATTTATGCTAATTCTTCCGCTGCACGTAAATATTTTAAAATTTACGAACCCGTATCCTTGTCAACATGCACCTGGTCCCAACAATACTGACTATATGATCGAACAAGAGCTCGGTTATTATGGGTGTACATGCTCTTAATCCTGATATAATAACGTGTACATATACTTAATATTTATTTCTTTAATTTACCAATAGGCGAGATTTATTCGTTAAGTCAAAAGGCCCGGTACATTGGGAAATAATATTATTTATATGGTGTGTCGTTGATTATAGAAGGAAACCATATCCTAATCATTTAGGTTGTTGATGTCCCCTTGAGGAGCTCATAAGGATTATCATGTAAATCCTACAGGTGGACTTGGTCCAACATGATAATAAAGTCGAGTGGTACTACTCTTGGAGTTATATGTTAATTAATTAAATTGTCAGTAATTTAATTAATTAATGGACATATGATATCTTAAACATGGGGAGATAATGTACATATAATAAGAAGGAGCTCATATTTTAAATGTGGGGTCGGTGCGGTAGTTCAATAATAACCCTTTAGTGGATCGGGTTATTATTAACAGATCGGGTTAAAGATCCGTTAGGAAGCCATAGCCGACTCCTCCTTTTGGTCCCTATTGTAGCCTATAAATACGCTCTTAAGCCATCATGACACAACCCTAGCAATCAATCTTCCTTCTCTTCTCTCCTTTGGCCGTGCTGCGCAACAAGAAGGGGCGACTAGGTCAAGCAAGGGATAGAACCTTTTTCCTTTTCCTCCTTTCCTTTGGGCGTGCAGCGGTTGGAGCTTGGGCGCGGCTAGGTCCCACAAGGGTGAAGGGAGAAGAAGAAAGGCAAGGCGCATCTTTATGTTGGAGGCGTGCGGCGCAAGAAGGAAAGAAAGGAAAAGGGTGAGCGGCAGCTGCGATTCTTTAAAGATCGTCCCCACACAACGTCCAAGAAGAGGATATGAATACAATAGAAGATCGAGAGGTATATGATTTTCTATTCCGCTATTTTTTTTAGATCCCGAATTAAAAACAAGAATCGACGATCGAGGCTTCATCTTCTATTCCGCTGCTAATCGACCAGGAGGTTGATTACTTGAACAACCAGTTTGTTCAATCGATCAAAGCAAGGTTGATGAAGTAGGTCATTCGGGAAGCTTTCTATCTCTGTGCGGATTAATTCTGTTCATAGAATTTAATCCAGGGAAACAGTGCGGAATCCCAACGCCAACATAATGAATATTATTCTTTCTCAAGTGGTTGAATCTAATCTAAAAGAGTCTAACTTGGATTAGACTCAATCCCCCAACTCAATAGGATTCATTAGAGTCTAACTTAATTAATCCAATTTAGGATCACAATTTAGTTGAACTAAATTCAATTTATCTCTGAGACATCATGTCCTTTGAATGTAACCCAATAATTTCTCGTAACGTTGGCAATATATGTAAACCACTTAGATACATAAAAAATGAGCGGCATCTAGCAATGGATCATTGCTACCCAAGTGATGAGAATGCCGAGATCCGACATAACCTTTCCGTGACTATTATAATGTATGATTTTGTCCGTCGATTCTCGATATCTAGATTTATCAATAAGGTATAGATCATGTCATCCTCCAATCAATCTTTGTATTTCTTGATCCCCAAGTAAACTTACTCATGCATATGAGTTCAATGTCTTATATTGACTCATTTGAGCATAATCATGCATTTAGTAGTCCTACTCGATCAAGCGAACCACGAATATCACTCCCGTTATATGAGAGGGATAGATCTCATCTACATCACTCACATCCCTCCGCATAATTTGTTACATATCCAGTAATCACCTTTATAGTCTACCATGTTACGGGTGACGTTTGACGATACCAAAGTACACAACTCCTTATATAGGGAATCGTAGTGACTTCGGGTCTAAGGACTATTCATACTAATAGTCACATGAGAAAGTTTATGACACTCATATAACGATCCATGAAATTTTCTCATGACAGGTCAATTCATTATACATTCTCTAATGTATACCTATATGTAAACTTGATATCTCATATTCATGACTTGTGATATCAAGTCGTCAATTGACCTAGATACTAGTCTTAGCGTATTAATATCATCCTTGAATATTAATACTTGACTAGGAATAGTTAAGAGTAGTGTTCTGTACATCATCTCACTATCAATTCAACCAATTAATATAATGTAGATCAGAACCTACTACTCAAGGATATTATTATACTTATTATCACAATCATAAAATAAATATAATAATCAAACTTTGCCTTTATTAAATAGAATATGATAAAAAATGTTCTCTAGACAATCATCTCATAATTGACTCTATGGCTAACACTAGCACTAATTACCCTTAACCAACATTCATATGTTAACTCTCAACATCCCAATATTTCATGCTAGTGAGGATCGATTGCTTCAATAAATCAAGGAGTATAATATATGCTAGTCTTACAAAATTGATAATGTTCAATCTCATCAATTCATCAACTAGTGAATATTTTCACACGTACATAATTACATATAGAGAGATACTCACTAATTATGATCTAATCATAATTTCTCTCATGCTATGCATTGTATTATGAATTGATTGAGTTTAAGATCAATAACATATACATATTGAATGTACACTCAAATAAGAAAATTTATTTATCCAATAAATAATATAATATATAAGGCGATTATCTTAGGATACTCTCAAATATAACAGAATAAACAATAGAGAGAAACTTTTAGGGACAAAAGTGGAAGAATTTCCTTTCTATTACATCTATCTCCTTGCTCAGGTCATGGACTATAGGAGCTTCTTACCTACATTGCATTCAACGGCCAAGTAATGGCCATTCATTACCTATAGCCACTGAGTCATCAATTAACAACCGTTTCAATCAATAGTTATGGATTCTGTAATAATCGCATATTAGTGCATCCATTACACTTGAGCAAGATGTAAAAATAAAAAATGATTCAGGTGACAAAATGTTGCTCATTCACTTGGACAAATTTTGTCCCGATCGGTTTGACATTCAACTCGTGCAAGTCACTCTCGAACATTAGTCAACTTAATTTGGTGTCATGAATTTGCACTCACTGAGGGCCCATACGTGAGAGATGGTCTTTCCCTATATATTTGTTCACAACATCTATGGTTGTGATTCAATATAAACCAATTAAAATATCTTGTAGCATCTAGTGTGAGATTAAAGTCTCATTTATATTGAAGTCTCCTTCTTCCTTTCCATATCTTTTTCATTCGCATATCTAACTAAACAATGATTTATTTTATCTGCCAATTCTTTCAATGCACAAACATTACTTAATGATTAGCCTAAAGTTATAGAAAGAATACAAGGAATACAACTTTTAATTAATAAGATTGAAGACTTTGATACAAAATGACCTAATACACTACGGAAACAAAAAATGGGAGAGAAACTAAGATAATAAAGATAAAAAGATAAGCAAATTATATGGACTTTGATTCTTTTATATCCTAGGAGATACATAGATAATTTAAATAAGTACTGATCCGGGCAAGTGGTTTTTGGAAGGGTTGAAGGCCCGGTCGGGTCCGATCTAGCGTGACCCGGATCAGAGGAAGTTAAGCTGGGTTGCCCTCGGTCTCATGAGCCGGGCCTGAGGCTTAGATAGAGGAACGGTGGTCGAGGCAGATAAGGCCCCGATTTGATATCAGACACGCGGGGTCGATCACCCGAGGTCGGACGCTCGGGGTCGGTCACCCGAGGTCGGACGCTCAGGGTCGATCACCCGAGGGTGGCACTCGGGGTCGGTCACCCGAGGTCGGACACTCGGGGTCGGTCACTCGGGGGCGGCACTCAGGGTCGGTCACCTGAGGGCGGCACTCAGGGTCGGTCATTTGAGGTCAGGCGCTCAGGATCGGTCATCCGGGGTCAGTCACTCGGGGTCGAGAGTCCCTAGCTGAATGGCTTGAGCTCACTCCATAAGTGCAGGCTGAAGATCCAAGCTTGCCCGACCGACTTAGCCTGTGAGTTATAGCGAGCCGACCGAATAATTACTGTCTGCCTCTATCAATAATAATCATCACCTGACAGAACCATCTGACAGAGCCGCCGAATGTTAATGAGAACCAGAAGAGACAGTTGGGACAGGGTATCAGGCGGCTATGTCAGCCTCATAGGGCCACTAAAGTTGCCACTGGCTCAGTCTGTCAACTGACTCATCCTTAATGAGACAGGACATCTCTGACATGACAGAGAGCTTTTATCCCCCTATATAAACCCCCCTTTTGAGCTCCAAAAGGGGATTGCTGTCATTTTGCAACCACACCACCACTTTGTGAACTCCACTTTGGTCCCAGCCGAGTAACTTGAGCCTTAACCCTATTCGAGCCCGACCCCGACCCCCGAGCTACTGCACACCGGGTCGTCTTGGTCCGACCGAGTCAGTCGGGCGAGAACTGATCTTCGCTTGTCGATAGGATCAAGTACAAATATAATTTTATATTTTTTTATATTTATAAATTTTTAATTTTTTTAAAATATAAAAAATAATAATTTCGAACCTTAATCGACAATTTCGAATCATAAGCTATAACCGTCTGCTAGAGTTAAGATTAAGGATCATATTTTAAAACCGTTGATGATTCTAAATTGTCAAATAGTAGATTTTGAATTTGATTTGAGTTTACCGGAGGTTTGACATTTTCCTTTCCGCCTGCATATGTCAACCGATACAATTATGAAAGATGTAAAATTTTATACAAATATTAAAATACATTTATCACTTAATGAGTCTTATTCAGCAACTTTGGAGTCTCTCTCTGCACAATTTGGTAACAATAATGACAGATGTAAAATTTCATACAAATATTAAGATACATTTATCACTTAATGAGTATTATTCAGCAACTTTGGAGTCTCTCTGCACAATTTGGTAACAATTATGATAGATGTAAAATTTCATACAAATATTAAGATGCATTTATCACTTAATGAGTATTATGCAGCAATTTTGGAATCTCTCTGCACAATTTGGTGGCATATCGGACTTTACGCAGGCTGGAAGGGACGTAGAGTACAAGTGAGGTAATTTTTTAATTAAAGCACAAAGAAAATGGAGAAGGGAAGGGTTCCTTTAGCTGGGACTTGTGAGGTCAGTTTTGAACTGCCTTCTGCTGTCAAGTTCATTATTAGGTGGCAAGCCAAAGCAAGTAGCCTCTTTTGGTAATAATCACCTACTCACCTCTCACTTCACTTTATATTATCCTCAGCCTCTGCCTTCCTCCATTGAGATTGAGGTAGTTCAGTCTCCTGCTCAAGTTGGTCAGTTCTTCACAGTCTCGTCCTCATTGCATTTACTTTTCCTTGCTCGTCTTTGATCTGCATGTTACGCGTTTTGAGTACCATGGCTCTCTAAATTCACTTCAGGTTTGCATGTTGGGCAGGGATTTCGCAGTTGTTTGCTTTTTTTTTTTTCTAAGAGAATCTAAAACTAAATCAGATGTTAGGCTTTCTAGATCTTGTGCCGACTAGTAGCATTTCTGACTAACTTTTTGATAATGGATCGAAGACTAGGATTCCAGTAATTTCTCTATTTCAGTTATTTCTCTATTTCTGTACCCCCCCCCCCCCCCCCCCCCCCCCCCCCCCTTCCTTTTTGGGTCAATGTTTGGAGATCATCTTCTCTTGTGGGTATTTTGTCTGTAGATGACTAGATCTCTGTATCTAATTTTAAATTTCGGACAGATCTTGTTTTCCAGCAGTAAACTGATGTGCCTCATCGTGACATGTGAATATTTGAGCGAACCGGAAGGAAGTCCATGCTTAATTATTAAGTTTGGACAAAACGAGCTCTTGTGAATATTTGAGCCACCGAGAATTTCTGACCATGGTACCATTACGTTCTTGCAGGGATTTGCAGAGTGATATCTAGCGCAGGAAGAAAAGATTTTGGAAAGGAGAATGGGGCTTTCATCATTCTTTTGTGCCATTGCGCTACTTGTTTCGTTGATATCTTCTTCTGCGACTGCACAATCTCCTCCAGCCCCGTTCCTGCCTCCCTCTCCGGCACCTGCTCCGGCCCCGCACTTTGTCAACCTCACGGATCTGCTCTCAGTCGCTGGCCCTTTTGGTACCTTCCTGAACTATCTCCTTCAGACCAAAGTCATCGACACATTTCAGAACCAGGCTAATGATACCAAACAAGGCATTACCCTCTTCGTCCCCAGTAATGCAGCCTTTGCCTCGCTCGAGAGATCCGACCTCGGAAATCTTACCCAGGACCAGCTAAAATCTCTGCTTCTCTACCATGCCTTTCCCCAATACTACTCCTTCTCCGACTTCAGGAACCTCAGCAACTCGAACCCCGTGAGCACAATGGCGGGCGGACAGTATACGCTCAACGTCACTGATTCATCTGGCCTCATCCATGTCGCTTCCAGTTGGTCAAACCCAAAGATCTTTAGCAGTGTGTGGGCCACCCATCCGACGGCAGTTTACCAGATCAACAGTGTTTTACTTCCTCTGCCTATCTTCAGCAGTGATCCACCTCTAGCTCCAGCTCCAGCTCCTGCACCTGAGACCACGAAACCATCCGACGTTGCTCCTCCCCGAAGTGAAATTGCTTCTGCGCCGAAATCATCAGAGTCGTCGACCAGCGGCGCCCATTCACACAGCAGCGGCGCTAGTCTCTTCGATCACTTGGTCTGCGCACTCATCGGCAGCCTGATGCTTGTTCTGTAAGGGTAGGTGGGCTCTGCTTCCGAGCACACCATGTGCCGCATTCACGCCATCGCTTTCTTTTGGTTCAATTTTTTTAAGATGGAGTAGACATGATTTGGATGTTTAAGCAGAATTTAAGACGTGTATTTTGTGCCAACATAAACTATTCTATTAAGTTCTTTCGTTCGGTTATTTGGATGTTTCCGCTTCATTAGAATTGATAATATGATTTGTGCTGGTTATAAATAAATGATCGTGCTGGAACGTGGGATGCTTCTCCATGTTTCCTTAATCAACGTGCGAATGCTGACCGATCTCGCACTCGAACAAGTTTAATGTGCTTTGCAAGGTTTTCAGTGCTAGCTAGCTGTGAAGCCTTGCACTCCAAGAATGTAAAGATGAAAGGCCATGGCCACCAAACACGACTAGAAATTCTTGATGTTATAATGTATATTAAAAGTCTTGTCTTTTGATTAGGATATATTTACATTTTAAAGTGAATCAAAAAATTATACAGTGTATGTTTATATAAGTATGTGCATTAAACATCTAATGCTTGCATTGTAGATAATATGGTGCGTAGTATCGCACAGAAGATCATGTTATCAGGTTCCTTACCGAAGCATAAAAAGAAGCTCACAACCGAGATAGAGTCAGACAAACCATCAGGATGGTTGTAGTGTAATTAGGTGTGATATATCTTAACCATAGGATTACACTAGTGTACTTTGTGTACATTAAATAGGACCAAAAGAGAAGTTATTCAATTTTTGTACTGACTTAGTAAATTGGGTTAGACCTCGGATAATATTATGGAGTACAATCGTTTAATCCCGAAATAATGACGGACATATATTATTAATTATTATATATTTGATTTACCAATAGGCGAGATCTATTCTGTTAGATTGATAGGCCCGGTATATTGGGATATAATATTAATAATATGATGTGCCCTTGATTATTGACGGAATCCATGTTCTGGTGAGTCAGGATGATGATGCCCCCTTAGTGAGGTCAAAAAGATCGTCAAGTCAAATCTTGCAAGTGGACTATGGTCCTGCATTATGAAAAAGTTGAGTGGTACTAATCAAGGATCAAGAAAATAATTAATTTAATTATCAATAAATTAAATTAATTATCGTGTATACGATATCTTAAACACGGGGAGATGGACGACTCGTAATAGGTGGATCCTATATGAAAATATGGGGGTTGGTGAGGAAGTACAATGGGATCCTTTAGTGGAATGGATTTCCATTAATGGATCGGGTTTGGATCCATTAGCGGGCCAAGAACCAACTCCTCCTCATGGTCCCTATCTTAGCCCAATAAATACCCCATAGGAGTCATGATACAAGGCCGGTTATTTAAGAAATTAATCTATGATTAATTGAGGGAATAATCTTTGGTTATTTAAGGAATTAATCTTTTCATTAATTAAAGGAATAATCTTGGATTATTTAAGGAATTAATCTATGATTAATTGAGGGAATAATCTTTGATTATTTAAGGAATCAATCCATAATTAATTAGAAAATTTTTCCAATTAATCCCCTATAAATATAAACCCCTACCTCTCTCTCTCTTAAGCTAATCTCTCTTCCCCTCTCCCTCACCCTAGGTCACGGCAACACAAAGGAGGAGAAAGCATAGAGCTTTCTTCTTCCTCCTTCACAACTCCTCTTCTTTTCTTGTTGGTGGTCGGCTCTAGACAAGGAGGAGATGTCTTCTCCTTTGTGGCGCACGAGAACAAACAAGAAGGGAGATGACCGACGCGGTGAGGGCTGATCTTGGAGGTTGCGGCACTGAAGACTAGAGGAGGTGGAAAGCTTGAAGAATTTGTTTCTTTAGCTTCTCATCCTCAGCTCTCTATCTGGGCGTGAGCAGCCGGATTCCAGGATCCAAGGATCACCGGCGAATTAGAGGAAGATCCTTCTTCCTCTTGGTTTGCCGGCGGGAAAAGGAAAAGGGTAGAGGTGGTTGCCGAGGGTTTTGGGGAGGAAGAAAGAGTTCGTCTAAGTTTCTTCTTCCACCCTCTTCATCTTCCAATCCTCTCATCCCTTGGCTCTCTTGTGGTCGGAGTCCCTTGGAGAGGGGCGGTTACCGGCGGTGCAAAAGAGAAGGTGCAAGTGGTGGTGGCCGACGCAAGCAACCCTAGGTGGCTAGGGTTTGTGTTGGTGGGAAGCAGCTTGGAGAAGTGAGATTGATTCAAGGCCTTTCGAAGACTCCGCATCTTGGTAGATTGTCGCCCACAAGACGTCCAGGAGGGGAGGGTCATAAGATAGAAGACTGCGAGGTAAACGGCGAGGTATATTTCTCCCGAGCTCAGTTTTCTTTATGTTATGTTTTATTTGTGCCACTTTGCTTTGTCTCATCATTTCATGTATGTTAGTTTATTATTTTGATTTGATATCATAGTTAATAATTAATTAACTGGACCTCGAAGATAAACACAAAAATCGGCGATCCAAACCGTTATCTTTTCCGCGGTTAATTAATCCGGAAAGTTACAAGGCCTTAACATCGGTTTCGGCTAAGTTGTAACTTGGATTAATTAACACGGTGACGTGTCGGTCGTTAGAGGACGGGTCTCTATTCGGATTAAATTTTTAATCCGTAATCATAAAGAGGCCTCTCAGATATGATCACGTGATTGTCTTGGAAACCGTCAAGTCATACCAACACTTGATGCCAGTTGTTGCATTTTTTGCTTTTGGCGAGCTGCCATGGACAACTTGACAAGAGTTGGTGGAACTAGAGGTCGACTTTGGTTCCCATGAGAGAAGTTAATTTGAGATGGCATGAGGACGAAAACTGGTTGGTGGATTTATATATCATTTCTTTTCCAGCACTCGGTATCAGTTTTGCCACCTTCCACATGCATAATGTCCTTGACAATGATGATTGAGATAATAGGTAAATTTAGAATGATGGATTCGATCCTATAAAATTTTTTATCATCGAAAACCGTTCGCAACAAGCGGTCTAAAAGATAAATATCTCAGGTTTGCATTCCATTTGAAAGAAAATTTTCTATAAAATATATCGTAGTTGGAAATCGAACCGCGAATATCTGAGATGACGACTAATCACATTACTACTGCACTATAGTCCCAGGGGGTTGGATAATGCCCTCAAGATGATAAAAAGTAATTCGTTCATCTCAATGTCCCCGTCAATTCATCTCAGGATCAACACCTAAATAATATCCTCGAACACATAGTTTTAAGGGAGACAATGTAGCCCTGGGGGTTATGGTACAGCGGTAGGGCGACTGGTCACTATCTTAGACATTCGCGGTTCAATCCGTAGCTACGATGTATTTTGCAGGAAATTTTTCTTCCAAATGGAAAGCGAACTCTGGGATGTTGGGCTTCTAGACCGTCCATTGTGAGCGCTTCTCAATTTATCCTGATGACTGATAAAATATTTTCGTGGGATCAAACTGATTCTCTCAAATTTTATCTAGTTCTACATTTTAAGGGAGACGATGTAAAAAATAAAAAAATAATAATAATATTCATTTTCGGTGCTATGATTGAAATTTCTCTTGCAACGTTTGTCGACTCGAATGAAGTGCATGACCTAATTTGCCAGATCATCTCATCGTTTCTTCAAAACATCATAATCCTGAACCTCTAACTAAATGATTTCATAATTATTTACATAAAGATATGTTAGGAATTCAAATCTATTTCGATAAATTTAGAATATAATTATTAACTCGACTATATGCTAAAGACAAATCTCATGAATTCTGGTAAGAGGTCAAACTGATCCATTATTAATTCGGCAATTTACTAAAGGGCGTACGTAACAATTAGAAATTACCAAAGGGCGTCCCATGATTTCTATTTTATCAAAGGGCGCAGCCATTTAAATGAACTTCCTATTATACCCTTGGCGCCACAAAATGTCTTTTCCATTCCCATTTTCGAGACATCCGAACCACTTTTGCAGTAAAATAATAATATGTGGTTCGGATGGCAAGGTAGTGAAAATTTTGTCAGCCTATATATATATTACTATCTTGCACAAGTCGAATCATCACGAAGGTACGTATATATTTCGACCTTGCACAACTCAATTTATCAAGGCAGCTGAGGAAGATAGGTGTTGAAGGAGAAAAAGCAAGCAACAGATTGGTAATAAATACAAATAGTAATGTACGTATGATTGTCATCTTTGATATTGTATCAGACCTAGTTTTATACTCATCAACTTTTGCTACAATTTTTATGTTTGGAGGAGTCTAAGGGTGATATGCATTACATAATAAGGGTTCTCTGAAATTTGTTAAACTTAAGATAAATAAATGCTTGAATTCGACCTAGGGGTGATATATTACCATATCAGGCCCTAGAAGGGCCAGAAATTAAAGGAGTTCAGTCCCTAGGAGTGCATGATATCATTAGATTTCAGGCCCTAGGAGGGACTGAAATATGTTGTTTTCAGGCACTCGGAGGGCCTGAAAAAAAAAAGAATTTAGGTCCTCTCAGGCACTGAAATGAAAAGATTTCAGGCCCTTACAGGGGCTGAAATCATTGGATTTGAGGGCGTGGGAGGGCATGAATCAATATAATTCAGGCCCTCAAAGGGCCTGAAATATACTGATTTCAGGCCCAGTCAGGGCCTGAAATAAAAAGATTTCAGGCCCTCCAAGGGCCTGAAATAATATGATTTCAGGCCATGTGAGGGCCTGAAATCTTTTTATTTCAGGCCCTCGTAGGGCTTGAAATATTTATATTCAGGCCCTCACAGGGCCTGAAATCTTTTTATTTCAGGCCCTGTGAGGGCCTGAAATCAAAAGATTTCAGGCTCTCGTAGGGTCTGAAATCACTATATTCAGGCCCTCACAGGGCCTGAAATAAGATTTCAGGCCCTGTGAGGGTCTTAAATCAAAATATTTCAGGCCCTCAGGCCTTCCTAGGTCCTTGATTATGATTTTCAAAGTTTGCTAAATATAATTAGAATTTATTTTTCAGGGATGATAATGTTGTTGACGAAATTCTCTCCGAAATATGGAATACTCTTGATGATAATGCTGTCATGGGGAATGGATCAGAAATTACAAGGAATTTGACAATTGATCTAAATGATGAAGCAACTAATATAGAAGGTGAGGGTTTGAATTCTTCTAGAAGAGTTGTTGAATTCTTTGAGCCAACCTAGAGTGGGGAGGAAGGAATTGAAATCCGAAATGCAGATGAATTAGAACCCATTACAAGTGTACTAGAATTCCAAGCCGATGATATGCAGATTGAGGAATATGAATTCCCCCCAGATGAGTACAGTGACTTAGAGGAGGAGTTTCAATTAGCTGAAGATCCTTATATTTTAAATTCTCGATTGCTTGCTGGGCCAATTGGAGAGGTAGAGGCAAGAGATGTGCATGAATTTTTTGTGGGGCAGATATTCGCATCTAGAGAAGAATTCAAGAATGCACTTGTCAAACATGTCATGGTTAAACATATGAGATATAACCCAGTTGACACCCGAAAAAATAGAGTTAAAGCAGTGTGCTTCAACCAACCATGTACATGGAGAGTAGTAGCAAGGCGGGAAGTAGAGTTCACTGTTACAAAATATATAAAGGAACACCAATGCGGAACTGTTAGGGAAAGTGCTGATCATCATGCATACTCTTCATCATTTGTTGCTTCTTTTGTTGAAGAGCAATTTCTTCATAATGAACAATACAAACCAAGTATGATTATATCAGATATTAAAGCTAGATTTGGAGTGACCATATCATACAAAAAAGCATACATAGCTAGGGAGAAAGCATTGAAAAAGGTTGTTGGAGATTATGATGAGGCTTACAGAGATCTTCCACAATATCTTCGTGAGTTAAGAGCTAGAGATCCTGAAACGTATGTGGCACTATGCAGGAATGGTGACAATCAGTTCCAGCGGTGTTTTTGGGGTTTTGGTGCTTGCCGAAGGGTGTTCAGGTCTTATTTGTGTAGACTTATCGGAATTGATGTCACACACCTAAGAGGAAAGTATCCGGGAGTAATGTTGATTGCAACGACGATTGATGGTAATGACAATGTTCTTCCAGTTGCCTTCGCAATAGCTGAAGTTGAATGTGGGTCTGCATGGGAGTGGTTTTTAGAGCATACAAAGAGGTTCTTTGGTGTCGATGATCACTCAATCACCATAGTATCAGATAGACATCGGGGTATTATATCAGCAGTTAGAAAAGTCTACCCAAACGTGCATTATGCCTTTTGTTGCCACCACATGTGTTGTAATATGGTAACTGATACTGGAAGTAGAGCTGCTATAGGTTTGTTTTGGGCAGCAGCACGAGCCAACACAACACTCCAATACAATATGATAATGCAAACAATGCTTGAAAAACATCCAGTTGCCCATAAGTAGCTTCACAACATTGACCCTAAAAGGTGGGCAAATGCACACTTTACAGGGAGAAGGTACAGAATGCTTACCACGAATTGTGTGGAGAGCTTAAATGCTTTGTTCAAGTCTACACATGAGCTTTCCATAAACAGGTTAATTGATAATACAAGAAGAAAAGTTGCTCAATGGTTCTATAACCGTAGAGAGGAAGTCTCCAAATGGCATGTTGCTTTGACACCTTATGCTACAAAAGAAATGGATTCAAGGAGAGAGCAAGAGCTTATATGGTTCACCCTTACTCTCAATCAGAAATGGAAGTAGAAACATGAGGCACTTCATACATTGTTGATTTGGAAAAAAAGTTTTGTCATTGTGGGGAGTTTCAAATTTCAGGACTTCCTTGCTCACATGTTATTGCCGTAATCATTCACAGGAACATGGATACACTCCCATATTATGAGCATTATTTTTATTCTGAAACTTGGAAGTGAGTTTACATGGATCGTATTTTCCCTTGTAGAAGCAAGCAGTTTTGGCCTACTGGAGTAAACGACATTACAGTTCTATGTCCCCGTAGCCTTGTGCATCCTGGTAGACGAAAGAAGGCACGGATAGAGTCCAGACACAATGGCAAGGTCAAACTAAAATGCAGCCGGTGCAAACAACTTGGTCATAACAAAAGGACATGTAGAATGCCGTTAGCCCCAAGGTCTTGAGTTAATTGGTATATGTAGTGACCCAATATTCTGATTGAAGTGTATATTTTGTATGGAGGATAACTGAATGTATATATTTTTTATATTGTACTTGTTGTTAATGTTTTGACTTGAAGAAGTATTTCAATATTATGATACATTTCTTCTTGTGTAAATTTATGTAAGCAGAATTGAGCAGTTATGAAGTTATCGGATTTTGAAACCCATAATAATGTTATTTAAGGTCTTGAAGTCCTGAAGTCCTATGGTTTGTGAATATCTGTCATTTGAGACCCTCTGTTTGTTTGCTTTGTTGATTCATTGTTCTTTGCCAACTGATATTGTATTAACACGTAATTGATAATCATTAGGACTATGTTTCAAGACCAAAAATACCATCTCCTAGCTATCTAAACTCTAACTACTGGTAATGAGTTTTGAGAAATCAAAATATCATAGGTCCATGAAACAAATCTCCTGCTGTGCCAAATTTTGAAAATATAAGGTAATGATGTGGATGGAATTAAATTGTGGTATGCAATGTCAATGTAGGTACTCTCCTTTTTATTTAATATTAAAAATAATTTCACAACATGTATATTTATATAAAATATTTAATCATTCTAATAATGAATTATTTGAAATCTGAAATGAGATTATTGTGTCAGGCCCTGCGTGGGCCTGTACATTATTGTTTCAGACCCTGCTTGGGCCTGAAATGGAATTATTTCAGGCCCAGAGTGGGCCTGAAATTATATCATTTCAGGCCCAAGCTGGGCCTGAAATTATATCATTTCAGGCTCAGGGTGGGCCTGAAATAATATCATTTCAGGCCCAGCTTGGGCCTGAATGAGATTATTCAGGCCACGCTGGGCCTGAAATGATATTATTTCAGGCCCACGCTGGGCCTAAAATGATATTATTTCAGGCCCAGCTTGGGCCTGAAATATCTCATTTCAGGCCCACTCTGGGCCTGAAATAATTCCATTTCAGGCTCAGAGTGGGCCTGAAATGAGATTATTCAGGCCCAGCGTGGGCCTGAAATAATCTCATTTCAGGCCTAACGTGGGTTGTGATTTAAAATTAGGGTAGAGAAAAAGTAAGGTTCAATATTACTTTTAGTATCGACAAGAGGACAGATTATAGATTAGATATTACACAATAACAAGGATCGAAAGCAATGCTCCATTGGAGTATCAAAATGGTTTACAAACATTATAACTACAAACATATATTGATTGTCATTAAACTTACAATATACAACTGAATCATTTTGTTTCAGTCCCTGAGTGGGCTCCCTAAAAAGCTTTTGTTTCAGGCCCACTATGGTCCTGAATTCAAATGATTCTAGCAAAAGCAAGGTTCAATATTACTGATGGGTTCCACAACAATTACAGATTACAGATCATATATGAGACAAAAACAATGATCCAAAGTAAAGTTTCATTGATTTGAAAAGGAGTACATGGATTGTATTATATAATTACAAATATACAATGTTTGTGATCACAATTACATATGCATAGTATCAACAAAAATACTATTTACAGATTTAGCTTCCAGCACTTGTCTCTCATTATTTTATAGCCCACCTGAAATCGATAATTTTTCATTTGCTTTTGGGTAAAATCTGTAGATCTTTGAAAAACTAGACTTTCTGCATACCGCATCATAAAAATGCACAATCCAACCTGAAAAACCAATATTGACATTGTTGTCATGTTATAAATCCAACCATGAAATGCATTGTTAATTTTAACAAAAATAAACATTCTCTTACGATCTGCTTTAGGTAGGTCCTTCTACAACAATTTTATTGAACTCTGTCCCAGCTATGGAAGGCAATCCTTTATTCCATGTCTTGTAATAAGACCAGTTCAAATTTTTGAAAAACGCCACCTACAATCATATGACATTAGTAAAAATTATATTGGTATGAAACTTTTTGTTGAGGTATATCTATGAAATAGAAAACTTACAGTTTTTTCAAATTTGGCAGTGTACCCTTCTGTGGCACCGAGAGAATTATAATGATGGATATTACCTTCCACGAGGTCAATAACCATTAGATGCCAATGATCATCTGCATTATTTAGAGGACAGATGATATATCTAATTGGCTTATCCGTATCAGTAGCAATAGTTTGTTCAAAAGCCTGAGCGTGAATCGCCTCAAAAAGTTCCTATGGTTATTAAAAAGGAAGTGTCAGTGGACTAAATCATAGAAAAAAATAATAATGATTTAGTAGCTAATTGACTTACATCAAACTTTACCCCACAGAATATGGAGGGCTGGTATGGTGAGTTACACGCTTTTGCTTCATTTCCAAGAATAGTCCAGTATGTATTGATGCAACCCCCCGTGGTGTAGTGATTCCAATCAAATATTATCAAAAAAGATAGCATATCTAATGTAAAGGTCCCATTGGACCATACTGGATTCAACTCATACCTACATACAAATAAGATAAGCAACTTAATAAAATTCTGAATGATTAAATTTTATTAATGAATGTCAATAATCATCAATGTTTTACAATATTTTTCCAAACGCAATAGCAACTAACTCACTTTAATTTACTAAGCTTTAATAATGTTTCAGCAATCTCTGCATCTTTAGTCTTCTTAAAAAATACCCTGGAATTCTTCAAGTTTTGCTTTTGACCTTTTGAAATTCTTTAGCTTTAGCTGCGTGATGTTCAGATAAGTTTGTTTAGGTGGAGGTCTCAGATTTTGTTGTTTGCGTTGTAGTATCTGAGATTGATGGGGCAAGAGCCTCATCATCTTCATCATCATCTTCATCTTCATTCTCATCCTGAACAACTTGTTTGCCCTTGCCTTTGGGCTGGTAGTCTTGTCTGACCTGAGTTATTTTCCTTTTTTTGGCAAGTGGCTCACCTTCATCTGACCCTTTGCTTTGCAATTGTTCATACAGCTTCTTGATTCTTTGGTTAGACTGAAGTATGATCTTCTCTCTTACAGCTATCCTTTTATCATTTTGCTCCTCTTATACTTGAAGCTGCGAATCTTTGTCACCAATTATTTTATCATTTTCAACAATGATGTCATTTTTTTGTTTCAGTTGGGACTCCTTCTCTGCAATTATTGTTTCTTTGTGAGCAATAATTTGATCCTTGGCACTGATGGCTGTTGCCTTCTCACTTTTGGCTTCCTCCAAACTTTTAAGTGTTATATTTAATTGGTGTTGTAAGGTCTCAATTTGTTCTTGTTTTTGTATACATATATTGCAGGCTTCCGTTTGTAAGGCCTGTTGGCTTCCTTGTGCTGCCTGGCTTCTTTCTGGTGCCTGCTGTAATACCTCACAGTGTACCTCAAGTGGTTGAGTTGGAGGAGAGTAGTCAGGTACCAAATCATGCTCTATATCGAACGGAATTAAATCAATAATAATTAAATCTGTGGCCACATGGTCTAACATCCTCTTGATACTCTCAACGTGTGCTTTAGGCCAAGTCCAGCGAAGTATTCTTGGCAATTTATGAGGATATTCAGGAGCAACAATACTAATATGTTCAGTAACCCATACCTGCAATAACATTATAATCAGTAAATAATATCCATCATCAAATTATATGAGCAGGTAAATGTACTCTAACTTATAGCCAAAATATTTGGAAATCCCTTGAGCAAGGGAGCCTTGGCCGGTTGGGTTGAATCACCTACATGTCGTCTATGCCTCAATGTCACCTCCTTTCCAATGGCTCCCAACTGAGGAGCCATGAAATTGTACACGACATTGCACCAATTATAGTTTCGTAGATTGTCAAAATCATCTACGCAATCAATAAGTGACACGGCAGGAATGGCAAGTATGCTGCTAGTACCACAAAATAGCACTGTACTAAAAAAATAGAGTATATACAACTGACAGTACAGCTTGTCATTGGATGTAGACTTTATTAGCAGTTTCTCCAAATGCCGTGCAGAACAACTGGAATCTTCAAAATACTCCTTGTACAGTGGGCTGGAGGCCTCATTCAAATCAAGTTAGACTATCTCTCCATGGTCAGGTAGCCCTAGAATAAGTGATATATCAACCTTTGTGAAATTGAGTTTTTTCCCATGGAATACAAAGCTCTGTTCTTCTTCATCCCAATTATCAAACATGTTCTGAACTTGGGGTCTTACACAAGAACTAGTAGGTGTTGGGACCGGGTGCATGTTGACATGGATGCGGGTTCGTAATTTTAAAATTAATTACGTGCAGCGGAAGGTTTAGCATAAATAATTTCTCAAATTATTTAACCACACATCTAAGCATGCAACTTTTTCATGTGTAGACATGATCATATATTTATAATTTTGCAGAAACATAAACTAATTTACGTATTACCTCGCGTAACTCGAAGGAAGGGACGAGATCCAACCGTAAGCGTCCCTTGGAAGCTCCGCCTCTATTCGCGTCCACGCCGAGTATCTTTGGGATGACTTCGCAAAGCCACGAGTTTCGTGTTCTCGAGAACTACTAGATTCTCCGAGAACGCGACAAGAAAAACCAAGAGAGAAGTAATCACATCGAAAAACTCACTACCAAGGTTGGCCGGAATCACAATTCCGGCGAGAAGGAGGAAGATGACTTGCGCCCAATCCCAAGGTGATGATGGCTGGAGAGGAAGATCGTCCCAACGGAAGAACTTCATCTCCTCGGTGCTTCTCCTTGTGCTCACGGCAAGAAGAAGGGAGAAGAACCTTGTGGCCAGCCAAGAGGAAGAAGGGAGGAGAGGGAGAGAGCCCAGGCAAGAATACTTCGATTGATTTCCAAGCCTTGCCTTGGGTCCTTTATATAGTGGTCTCTCAACCGCCAAGTCTCTTTTTTCTTATGGAATAAATTTTCTATGACTTATTCCATCATGCGAAGTTTTATCATATTTTAATTCATGATAAAAACCGACCAAGTCTCCTTTTTTCTTATGGAATAAATTTTCTTATCATGGTAAATCAATCCATGATTGATTTTATAAAATAAAATAAACCAATCCATGGTTCATTTTAATTTCCAAAAAAAATAAACCAAACCTTGGTTTATTATATAAAAATTTATATCATCCATAATTTTATAAAACAAACCACGCAATTGGATTATTTTATAAATTGAACCAAAAACTTGGTTCTCTCCCTTTGTTGTCGCCGGCCAAGCAAAGAGGGTGGAGACCCTCTTTGGCCAGCCCATCCAAGCCACGCTCCAATGAATTAAACTCATTTAATTCATCTATTATGTCTTCAAAAGACTTAGTCATTTTACGCTTCCGATGCGTCTCTGAAAAATTCATATTCGACTTATCGTTTGGCTCAACTAAACCTAGTTTCTCTTGATTAGAAAATCCAATTTTCAACTCGTTTTAAATCCCTCGGATTACTCGTAGTGCGTGTGACTAAATAGGCTTTCGATTTATGTTGGTCATCTATAATTAATCAATTATAGAACGATCATGAGTGACACCTAGTAGTAGTACATCATGATCCCCAATTAATCGAAAGATCAACGGTTGACCTCAGAAACAATTCTGAAACCCTTCAGCAGCTATAATGAATCGTGCCCAATTTCCTTCATCATCTTATACCCACTTGGTTCAGGACATGGTCTATATGTGTCAGTCCCCACTAGGCTGACTACGTCACACCTAGCCTAAGTAACGTTTTCTCGTCCTACGGATTCTAATTACTCTCATGTATTTAAGAGATTCATACTCTGAACATGTCATGCTCTGGCCAGAGGCTTCGAGTAACAATCCGACGATAGGCCTTGGGTATACATCTCCTCGCAAGGAGTGGTGAATCCTTTGTAGGTTGTTCAAACATCTTCGGGCACTTCGGCTTATACCCAATCATCCTGGGTCCACACCTCCTTGGAGATGCTTGCTTAAGATGTCAAAGTATAAGTCTCCATAACCAAGATGACTTGAACACCGCAAGTCAAAGGAATATCGCACTTAAGCTGCAATAAGAACTTCATTGACATGTCTATATGTAGACTACCATATGAAGTTTTACAGGCAGTCACTCCAATGAACTAGTTCCCTTAACTAGCATTCATGTTTATCTCTGGACATCCCAATGTCACCAGCCAGTGAGAATCAGCTGATTAGAGAATAGCCCATGCTAGTCTCAACAGAATTGATAATGTCCGTATTTATCAATTTCATCGACTAGGGACAATTTCAATACTTCACAATTGCACATGTAGAGATAATCACTAATTGTGAATTCATCACAAATTCTCTCATACTGTGAATTGTATTGCGGACATTCAGTAAATGAGTTTAAGATCTCAATCAAATACATAAACATGTATACTCAAATAGTGAATATTCATTTATTAAAATAAATGATTACAATCATAAGGCGATTGCCTTAGGATACTTTTCTCATATCACTAACAGTAAGAAGGTCGAGGACCCATGAAAAGGGTGTGTTTCGAAGCAACTGTTCTTGTGCTGGTGTGGGTGGAACAATATCAATAAAAATTTTGAAATGGCATAGGCTACTTTTCCAGTTCATTCGTTTGCTTCGACCTCTGTTGGCAAAACTTGAATACTGGGTAGGCAATTTGATTTTTCGTTTTGGCAACTATTTTTTCTCATGACTTCCCCCAGGGACTTGCTGTTTCTTAGATTGGTGGGAGCAGCTTTCTTTGAACGTGATCTTTTTTGACCCATACTAAACTTTGCAACCATCAAATAAAAAATTATTTGACACAAACAAAAATGACACTTAGAATTCGTTCTTAAAAGGCCCTCCTCAAATTCAGTCTTTTACTCAAAACTATCGCTAACCCTAGGTGAAAGCAAGAAGTGAAATGACAAACTACAAATTAGGGTACGTACATTTCGACTAGTGCGATGACGAGGATGACAAACTTCATCTAATATGTTTCTGCCGACACTGAATGTCTGCTCCACAGCAACAGTCGACACTGGAGAAGCTAAAATTTTTTTTGCGATCACGGAGAGAACGGGAAAGCTTTGAGCCTTCTATGACCACCACTTCAAGATGTCGAAGTCTTCGCTATCTGCTTCATTAAAATCAAAAGAAGTCGTAAAATAATTCTTAAGTTCCTGTGTGGAACTTGAGGATCCTCATGGACGTTTCGTCTGAACTTTTAATAAAAGTTGTGCTTTTGTAAGTTTTAAATTAGTAGTAGTAGGTTGTTGTGTTTCAGAAATATTAGTTTGTGTTCCATATTTAAGATAATATTGATTATAAAAATCATATAAATTATTTTTAATATTATATACAATATTAGCTGGATCCGGAGAGGAAGAATCTTTAATAGAAATTAATGTGTCATAATATAAAGTTAACATTTCTTATAAAACTTCTAATTTAAATCTAGGATCTAAAGCAAATGCAATTAAATAAATTTCAGGAATTAAATAAAAATATTTTTCCCATTTAGTTTTTATAGCTATTATACATAAAGTTAAAGCTTCATCATTTACATGTTCATTTAATATTAATACTATACTACAAAAATTTACTAAAATTAAATGAGCAGTAGGATAATAAACACCAGAAAGTTGTTCAGTTGCATCGTTAAAAACTTTTAAAATTTCACAAATACTACTACAAATATTCCATTGTTGTGAAAATAAATATATATTAGTATTACTATTTTGTGAAAAAAATAAACATAATAAATCTTTATATTGAAAAAATTCTTGTAATAATTGATATGTTGAATTCCAACGTGTTGGAACATCACGTGGAAATTTTTTTGGTCGCATTCCATTAGCTTTACAAAATCTACCCCATTGTTTCATCATAGATGGATGGGACCATAAGTATGAAATTGCAGTTCTAATTGGTTGAATATAATTTTGTAAAAGTTTTAATTCATCTTGAACACATAAATTTAAAATATGGCATACACAACAAATATGAAAAAATAAACCACCAATGACAGGTTGACAAATAAATTTTAGTTCATCTATTGAAGCGGTATTAGAACTAGCATTGTCTAATGATATTGAAAATATTTGATGAGTCAATCCATATTCTTCTAAAACTATGTGTAATAATTGTGCAATGTTATGAGCAGTATGTGATTCATCAAAAACTCTATAAGCTAATAATCTTTTTTGAAGGATCCAAGAGTTATCAATCCAATGGCATGTTATACCCATATAAGAATGAGTTTGCCAATGATCACTCCAAATATCGAAACATAAAGAAACTTTATTATTTAATTTACTAAATTCTTCAATTAAATTCTTTTTTCCTTGTTTTACTAATCATTTAATTGTACGAGTAAGTGTAGTCCTAGGTACACGTTTAGCAGCAGGATTAAGAGATTCTTTACAAAAATCTTCAAATGTGCATTTAGATCCAAAACTAAAAGAAAGATGTTCTATGAAAATAAATTTAGCTAATGATTCTCTTAATTTATTATCTGAATATAAAAAAAACCAGAATCAGTACTACTACCACTAGAAAATCTAGATAATTGTGTTTGAGAGCGGTCAAGCCTATATTCCGTCGGGTGCTTCGTTTTTACATGTTGTTTCAACGACCCATAGCCGCCACCGGCTTGGAATTTGTAGGAAGCATTGCAATGCTTGCATTTTGCACGTATTTCTCCCGACGGAAGTGTGACCTTCTCAAAATGTTTAGTAAAAATAGACGATTTTAAAGGAGGATTTTCCCGAACCTTTGAAGTAATCGCATCAGTACTTCCTTGCGTTTCGGGGATCGGAGGGCATTAGGGCTGAGTCTCGGTCTCATCATCGGTGGATTGAATTTGAAGGTTAGGATCCTCGTATAGAATTTCTTTTCCCCTCCGAGATCGAGATGATGAAGCTCCGTGACCACCTTCCATTATCGTCGAAAAATGAAGAACGCGGAGAGAAGTTGTGAGTTAGAGAGTTGAGAATGAGAGATTGAGAGGAGAAGTTGTGTTGTGTGTGAAAATGATGAAATGAGCTCCCTATTTATAGAGTTCGAATCATAACGGTCACTAAATTATAGTCATTGATGAAAAAACGATCAAATGATCTCATCCATAGAAAAAAAAAAATCAAAAAAGCCTCCAACGGCACTGAACCGGCGGTTCAGTGCCGTTGGACCCGGCGGTTAACCGCCAGTTCACGTGAAACCGCCGGTTCGCGGGTTCTGGGGGTTGGAACCGGAACCGACCCGGCATCCTGCCGGGCCGGTTCCGGTTCGGACCAACGAACCGGGTCAACGGGCCACCCGACCCGTTGACCCGGGCCGGTTCCGGGCCGGTTCCGGGCTGGACCTGGCCCGGGGTCGGGTTTACACAGAGCACTCAGTCCATTGAAGACCTCTTCAGCTGAGCCTCAGTCAGTTGCCAGCCGCGCCAGAAGCCGTTGAAACCTGCGAATGGAAAACAAACAAACCTGACCGAAGCGAAAGTTGTCCATTGACCCTCCTTCTTGGTTTGTGTCACTCCTGTATCACCTGCATACTCATCAGAGGATTAGCACAGCAAATCAAAAGGAATCAGCAGGTATCAGAAAGAAACCAGAGCGAAATCAGACGTCTGACAACGATTCAAATTAAAGTTATCAGACACTGATCGGTTACCCTGATCGATCAGTTACCCTTCTGACCGATCAGGTCACTTCCTGATCAATCCAGTAACAATCTGATCGGTTACCCTGACCGATCAGAGATTGGGGATCGGTCCCCAGACCGATCCACCAGCTCACTGGAATTTCAAGCAACCTCTACAAGTTCCCTGACCGATCAGGTTGTGCCCTGATCGGTCACAGTGACCGATCAGGTCACCTCTGGACCGATCAGGACCCATCCTGATTGGTCCAGGAGGACCCTGATCAGTCACCTTGACCGATCAGGGTTTTCTCCAGACCCTACAGATCTCTCTCTGATCGTTCACTATAACGATCAGAAACCATACAGAATGTTTCTGTTCTCTTTCTGATCGTTCACCAGAACGATCAGACTCTCTGGATCGGTCACCAGACCGATCTATTAACAAGGGAGTTGGTGTCATCTTCTGATCAGACTCCAAACCAATCCAACCACTTGGCTGACTCATGCTCAGTCCCCCGGACCAAGACTTCATGCCCAGCTTCACTCACCAGGACTTTGTTCAACCTAGCTTCATCACTAGGACCCGGCTTCACTCATCAGGGTTTCCGTCACCTAGCTTCACTCGCTAGGACCCGACTTCACTCACCGGGATTTCCTTCACCTAGCTTCACTCTCTAGGACCCGGCTTCACTCACCGGGGTTTCCGTCACCTGGCTTCACTCACCAGGTCCCAGCTTCACTCACCGGGGTTTCCATCACCCAGCTTCACTCACCGGGACCCGGCTTCACTCACCGGGGTTTCCATCACCCGGGTTCACTCACCGGGACCCAGCTTCACTCACCGGGGTTTCTGTCACCCGACTTCACTCACCGGGGTTTCCTTTCACCTAGCTTCACTCGCTAGGACTCGGCTTCACTCACCGGGATTTTCGTCACCTGGCTTGACTCACCAGGACCCGGCTTCACTCACCAGGATTTCCTTCGTCTAGTCCCTGACCAGGACTTAATCCGAACATATCTCACTCACCTAAACTTAAATCGGTGTCAACACCAAAACAACAATCAGGTCAGACTACATCAATAATTTGGTATTGGTTTATCTTGACCAATGAATTACACTAGTACACTTTGTGTGTATTAAGCAGAACCAACATAGAGGTGATCCGATTTATACTGACTTTATAATTGGATTGGACCTCATTTTATTATGGACTACATGCTCTGAATCCTGATATAATAACGGGCACATGTACTTAGTATTTATTTCTTTGATTTACCAATGGGCGAGATTTATTCTGCTAAATCGATAGACCCAGTAAATTGAGAAATAATATTATTTACATGGTTTGCCGTTGATTATAGACGAAATTCGTGTCCAGGTGAGTCGGGATGATGATGCCCCCTTGATGAGCTCATAAGGTTCTGTTGGATCGTAGAAACTCGATAGAGGGGGGGGGTGAATATCGAGATCAAATTTTTTGGAATATTAGAGAAAATACGCAGCGGAAAATAAATCAATCGCGAACACAGATTGGTTTTACTTGGTTCGGAGTCGTGGTCAGCTCTTACTCCAAGGTCCACAGTCCTTGATCGTTTACTTTGAGCAATTCTATATTCAGAAAATCTTTTACAAATTGATAGTACAGATATAGAATTGGAAATTGAATTAGCAACACTTTCGTAATTTAAGTTTACCGATGCCCGAGGTGGATCAAATTTCGGAGCAGAGGGTCGTCGTCGGCGCTGGAATCTCGAAGTCAATGATTGTCAGAGCGCAGCGCTTGAACGAAAGTGTCTGGAGCGTAGAGAGCGAGGATGTTTGAAGCCTTGGGGGTGAACCCCCTTTTATACCACTGCGTGATCTCTTATTCGCAGGCTCGGTCAACGCTTATCAATCTTCACTTGGGCGCTTGAGCTGATGGGGGCGCCCGTGACCTCACGGGCGCCTGAGCTGCCTTGGTCTAGAGGCTTCGCGGCAGTGGTTTGGTTTTTGCCTTTACACTGGGGCGCTCGTATCCATATGGGCGCCTAGCCCCAGTGAGGCGCCCGACTCCATTGGGGTGCCTACGCTGCAGAAGCAACATTCCTTCATTCCCTGCAACCAAGGTTAGTTCCAAAATACAACACGCAAATATGTTAGTTATTATTTACAGCCGTAGCTATCTTGGTTCTGACTTTGGGTCTCCCAAATGGAACCCTAGGTCGAACTGATGTTTACTGTTCCCTCGACAGGGAACGCGTCCTCACCTACTCCTCTCAGGAGAGTTTACCTTTTGCCAACCGGCTCCTCCGGTTGGACTTTTGCCCAATCCACCTGACCAGGTCTTCGTGCCCAACTTCCGGTCATGTCTTCTTGCCCAACTTCCGGTCAGGTCTTCGGTACCCAGCCCTTTGCCAGGACTTCTTGCCTAGTGTACCTAAGACTTTTCTTGCATACTCAGTAAGCATGTTAGATCACAATAACACCTTAACTTTTGAACCCTTTGTCATTATCATAACACAGGTTTGACTCAGGTGCTGCCTGCACCAACAATCTCCCCCTTTTTGATTTATGACAACACAGTTCAAAAAGTTAAGTTAAAGAAACATATCACAAGTAATGTATTAAGTTTCCTCCCTCTGAAATAAAAATTCTCCCCCTAACTTTTTCAAAGATATGTGGGGTTAAAAACATCTAAGTCCTTGACTGTTCCCTAAAAACAAATATTTTCCAAAAGACTTTTAAGTTAAACACTTAGAAAATTTTCAAAAGATTTTTGAGTTAAGCACTTAGAAAATTTTCCAAAAGATTTTTAAGTTAAGCACTTAGAAAATTTTCCAAAAGATTTTTAAGTTAAACACTTAGAAAATTTCCAAAAGTTTTTTGAGTTAAGCACTTAGAAAATTTTCAAAAGTTTTTTGAGTTAAGCATTTAGAAAATTTTCAAACGTTTTTTTTAGTAAAGCACTTAGAAAATTTTCTATTTTTGAAATGCTTTAGATTTGAAAACAAATATTTGTAAGTATTTTTGTTACTTTACTTTTTAAAAAAGGAGATAAAAAATTTTAAAATTTGAAAAAAACTTCTTTTCTCTCCTTTCCTTTCTCTCTCCCTTTGGCATATATCAAAAAAATATTATAGCAAAAAAAATTAGAGTAAAGAAAGTAAAGTTCTGTATTGAACAAATTCTAAAAACTTTACGCATAAGCTGGACCAACCCAATTTAAATCTTCTGTTTCGGGTCCTGTCTAACCCAGTTAGCGACTTACTAACTATCAAAAATAGTAGCTTTCACTAGGCTTAGTCAAGTTAAGTGATCTGATCAAGTTAGATTTTCTAAGCTTGACACTTAACCTGATTACTGTTCAATTGATATTTATTGCCCCAATTACTGCAGATGCACTGACTTAAAGCATCTTGAATCAAGGCATAGACCTAAGCATCTCAACCCAGTCTAGGTTGTCAATCAAAAGTACCCTAAGGTGCTTGTGAGATGCTGGCTTCTAGATCTATAGGTGCATGTAGTTCTAGGGTTAGGGCCTAAGCTAAGTTCATTTGTGAAAAAACCCTAGTTTTGAAGGGGGTAAGTTTTTTGAGAAAAAACTAAGTCAGAAAATCATTTTAAATTTCAAGACAAAAATGATTTTTCAAACATATTAAATAACAGATAAGAAATGAAGCAATTTTTTTAAAAAATATGTAGAGCAGTCCTATTCTACTAAGCATAATATTTTAATGATGAAGTATCTGACTTAGCATACTAATTAAAATGGCATAATACTAATAACTTATCAAGCAAGTAATCAGCAAGTGAATCTGATAAATGCATAAGAGTCATCTGGTCAATAGTAGGACTAGCAAAGTCAAACCATAGTCAAGCACAAGTCAACCCTACTCAGTAGGGATAGTCAAATAGTCAACAATACAATGAGATAGCTGAAAATATCACTTTGATCTATGAAGAAGGGCCAGGAGGGTCAAATGGGCCAGGCTGCCAAGACCTAAACAAGGACATCATTTCATTGTATCGTGCATCGTTTGTCTCTCAATCGGCTCGGAGGGTGTCCATGTGCTCAACGTGACGGGCCTCGTTTGCCTGATGTTCGGTGTGAAGAATGTCCAAGTATTCGGTGTGGTAGCCCTCATTCACATTGTGTTCATTCTGTAGGGCCTCCATATACTCTGCGTAACGGGTCTCCATATACTCTGCGTGACAGGCCTCGATCTCCTCCCTGAGGCTGTGCATCTCCGTCTGCAATAGTGTAATGCACTGATCGATGGTCAGTAGAGGAGGCTTCTGTAGGTGCTCGTTGATCTCGGCTGCGAGATCGGCTACGTCTACCTCCACCTCCTCGTCAGAGTCATCCTGCCATCTAGCCCTCTCTCGTCTCCATGATAGGACCCCCGTGGCCGAAACGTCTATCCCCGCTAAAGAGAAGTTTCTAAACCCTATTTCATCAAACTCAGTCATCGAGATGATTTCCCCAGCAGTGATGTCGCGACCATGGTGGTGAAGGAGGGCGGTGATAATATGACAGTAGGGCGTACGTACTCGATCGTGAGTAGATACGCTCGATGCGTAAATGATGGTGTGGAATATGTGGAGGCCTATGTTTATATCTAACTGATGGATCATGGCGTAGAGTAGAAAAGTGTGAAAGGGTCGCATGGTCACGACATCTCGGGTGGTGAGTGAGAGAACACAACAAACTATAATTCGGTAGAGGGCATAATCCTGGACTCGGAGGTCAACGGACTGAAACCGCCATGCTAACGGGTTCCGCACATCTCCAAAAAAGTAGGAGTAAAGAGTGTCTAGGTTGATGTGCGAATAGGGGGGAGCGAAGGGAGGGTCGGTTGGAGGATAACAGCAAAAGGTTGATTGTGATTGTTGCAGTCCAAGAAATCGACTAAACAAAGTTGGAGAAATAGTGAGAGGAGTGCCTTGTACGGTGGTAGAGTAGAGCAGGTCATCAATTTTGACTAGGTTATTGTAAAATTTGGCACACAATGTCGAATTTACTGGATGTGTGCAAAAGACGAGATAGTCTAGTTGATAGAAGTTGATTGAATCTATAGCTAAGGGGTAGGATTGGGTAAAGAATTGCCTATTAAGGAAGCTAGTCTTTATAGGCTTATAGGTTGTTTGGGCAAATCTATTAAACAATTCCAAGTTGGGGAACCTTGGGTCGGGCCTAGTTCGGCCATGGGGTTAAGTTGAGTGACGCGACGTTTTCTAAATAGATAAAGAAAAGTATGCATTTACTAAGTGATATAATAGAAAAATTAATTCTAAATGCATAATTAAAATAGTACCGGTGAGGCATTGTCGAAGCGGAATGTTCGAAGACAAGGAGGGAGCGTTCGAGCGCCTTGGGAAGAAGAAGAATGAAGGAGGATTTCGTTTGGTGTGGGGAATGAAGAGGGAGCCATGGTCCTTATATACGGTTATACGGGCGCTTGTGAAGTATTGGGCGCCCATGTTCATTGGGGTGCCCGTAAGGTTACGGGCGCCTGAGTCAGTAGTCTGCTTTTGGCAAACTTGACTACCTTGGATGAAGACAGAGCTATAGGCGTCCGATAGGTCACGAGCGCCCGGGTCAGGTGTGTCGGGGTTCACAACTTTGGCTGTCTTGGTCGAAGATAAAGTCTGAGGCGCCCGACAGGTCACGGGCGCCCGTGTTGACCAGGGTTTGACTATTGACCAGTTTGACTATTGACCTTGGTTGACTGTGTTGACTAGGATTGACTCAGTTGACTCAACCAATCAAGCTTACATTCAAGCTGACATAAAATTGATAGATCGACAGGCGTGCTAGAGGGGGGGGGGGTGAATAACACTTTTTCATTTACGTCTCTACAAGGTTGTTAGCGCAGCGGAAACAATAATATGCAAAGGACAATAAAAACAATGCTAACAATCAGAATTTACTTGGTATCCACCCAAATGGGTGACTAATCTAAGGATCCACGCACGTACTCCACCTCCACTAAGAAAAATCTCCTTCAGATGGAGAAACCTTTATAGAATGTTGTCTTCCTCTTTACAGAATATAGTGATTGAAGAGAGAGGAAGATGAGAAGCCTTTTTGCACGAGCAGTACTTCATTACAGTACGGAACCGTACCGTTCACGTGCAAAAAGTTCCTCCTTTTATAAGAGAACAGGACAAACTCGCAATCTGTCCAGCCCCGCACCAGTCGACTGCCCTTGGGGCAGTTGACTGACCTAGCATTAATTGCTAGCCAACGGCTATTTTTTGGGGTACACCAGTCAACTGCCTCTGGGACAGTCGACTGGTAGAAGGTTGAAAACCTTCTGTGAGTTTTGGCAGTTGACTGCCCTCTGGCCAGTCGACTGCCCACTCACTTCCAGCCAATCTTCACATACTCCTTCACGTGTGCCTTTAGGTTCACTCCTTGGCTCGCCCCTTGAAGTCATCTTCCTCTGGCTCTCGTCCCTCGGATGCGCACACAAGCCTCCTCTTGGCTTGCCTCTATGCCACCCTTCACGTGTGCCCTTGAAGTCCACTTCCCGGCTTGCCCTTGGAGTCCTCCTCCCTCGACTCTCATCCCTCGGATATGTTCACCATGTGTGATTCTCCATGTCCTGCAAACTCAATCACACACATCAAATACAACATAACACTCTAACCTCAAACACATTCACACACACACATCAAAACCATGATCTTCCAATCATTTTAGGGTCGATTGCCTCAACAAAAATTAGAGTTGATTTTGAACACATTTCGATAATAGTTTGAGTTTTTAAAATACTATCAGATCTTAGACATCTCATCCAGCTCTACGTGATCGAGTATGTTAACCTTATAAGTTTTGTGAGATGGGTTAAAAACATTTTAATTTGAAAAGGCATGGTTAAATTTTAAAAGTTAAAAAAATTTAATTAAGTTTTAAGTTTATTTTGAAAAATTGTGTTAAATCTAAGACTAATTGAAATTTGTGTTAAATTCAAATCTGACAATAGTAAAGTGAATTTGATTTTCAATAATTGGCTTCCAGGTCTTGGCGAGGCACTAGGCCTTCTTTGGTCGTAGCCTTATTGGATCATCAACCCTTTCCTTGACAAAGCCTTTTATTGAAAATTCATCTTCAAGTTACTTCTTGAAAGATTTTGGTCTAACTAGGAGTCCTTGTAGATTATGAAGTGGACCTTCCTCTGTGTATTTAGTGTTTATTAAAATCAAAAGAATAGTTTTGAATAACAGTATGATAATTTTCAAGAAGATAATTTTAGAAAATTCAATTTGGAATGAAGATAATTTTTAAAGCATAAGCCCCGTTTTTGGAAAACATTTTGAAATGATAATGGTTTTAAAGCACAAGGCTTTTTCTGAAACATTTGAATATAATTTTAAAAAAAAACTCCCCTGTATCTGACATCGTCCGACTCTATCTAAGTTCCTTAAGGGACTTCAGTGTTGACCCAGTTTGACTGGTCAGTAATTAAGTTAATCAAGTCCTAGATCATAGTTATCAAATCCTAGATCATAGTTATCAAGTCCTAGATCATAGTTATCATTCAATCAAGACTTAGTTTGATGAGTTAATTTTGAAAACAAATGAAATTCAATTTTTGAAAAATGTTGAGTGGAAAACATATAGAGTTAATTTAGATTTAATTTTAGAAAAAATTGAGTTGATTTTGAAAAAGCATTGAACTATATTATTAGGTCCTAGGCATCTCACCCAGTTCTACATGACAAAACAGGTTACCTTATCTGTTTTGTGAGATGTTTTATTTTTATCTTCGAATTAGTGTTAAATCTAAGATTGACTTAAAATTTGTGTTAGATTCAAATCTGACAATAGTAAAGTGAATTTGATTTTCTATAATTGGCTTCCAGGTCTTGGCGAGGCACTAGGTCTTCTTTGGTCGTAGCCTTATTGGATCATTAACCCTTTCCTTGACAAAGCCTTTTATAGAAAATTCATCTTCAAGTTACTCCTTGAAAGATTTTGATCTAACTAGTTTGGGTCTTGGATCGGTAGCTTCGGCTAGTTCTACCAGACTAAACAGACCAAGTAAGACATACTTGACCTTATTAGAAAGGCTTCCCTAACGTACTATCATCTCACCTCCACCCAATACTATGTTATTCAAATTTTAATTAAATCGTTTGTCCTTAAACTATCCAATTCTAAATCCAAGTATAAAAAGCTAAGTAAAATTATAATGAGGGGAAATTTCTGGATTTTCTAAGTTTGCAAGATTATTAATTAGTTTTTCTTGTATATCAATTTTAATTTTCAAAGTCTCATTTTCTTGTCTTAACATTTTGAATTTTGAATTTATTAATATACATGATTTCATTAAGTTATTTAAGCATGCATCCATATCTAAATTTGACTAAGGGAGATTAATTAAACTATCAGCATTCATGGTAAAGAGTAGATTTTGATATAAATTAAAGTTGCCCATATTGATAGGTTGTCCTGGATCTTTGGCTCTTCTATCTGTGCATTCATCTTTGTAATGCCCAAACACCTGGCACTTGAAGCATTGGATGCGACTTTTGTCCTTTCGTGCTTTTGGAACTGGTTCCTTTGTCGCCGTCGGTGGTGTCGTTCGAATCTTACGTGCAGGACACTTACTTTTGTAGTGCCCTCTCTCCCTGCAAGTGTAACAAATTACATGATTTTTAAAATTTGAATTTACAATTTTACCTTTGGATTCCTTATTGGGAATCTCCCCCTTGATTCTTGCCGCCTCGGATCTAGTCTCATCTTTTGATTCTGGTTTAGATTCGGGTTCAGACTCTGACTCGACTGTTCGTGCTTGGACCGAGAGTGCAAGATAACTTAGGTGATCTTCTTCTTCTTCGTTCGATTCCTCTGATGATTCGGACAACACACCTTCTGAGTCCTCGATGTTGTAAGTCTCTTCATGTAGGATAATCAATTTTTCCCACATCACTTTGGCACATTCAAATGGTCAAATCTGCTTGAATACTTCTTTTGTTAGACCGCATTGTAGGATTGCAATTGCCCTTGCATCGGTCTCGATCATGTTGAGTGTTGGTTCATCCAATTTGTCCCAGGCGAGTGCTATCCCATCTTCTGTGGGGAATCTAAACCCCATTTGGATGATCAACCATAAGTCCATGTGGGCTTTCAGAAGGGACTCCATTTGACTTCTCCAAAAATTGAAGTTCTCGCCGGAGAATAACGGTGGACGGGCACTGTTCCACTATTGGTTGGTCATTTAGTTTAAACCTCGTACACCAAAGAAACACCAAAAATGTATCAAGACTTGGTCTTGGATTAGTAGTGCGGGAAGAAAAAAAACTAGCACAAAAAGGTGTTGCACGAATTTTGAGGTAAAAATAATAAAAAAATAAAAAAAATTTGACAAATTTTTGAAAATGTTGGCTTTATCAATTCTGATGAATGATGAAAAAGTAAGACTTCAATGTTTGGGAGAAAATTTGCTTGAATTAAGGTAGCACGAATTTTGAGAAAAATATTAAAATAATAAAAAAAATTTATGACAAATTTTCAAAAATTGATCATTTTATCAATTCTGACTTATGGTGAAAAAATAAGAATTCAAAATTAAAATAAAAAGCGAAAAAGATCGAGTGGTATTGCACCAATCTCGATTAACGAGAAAGAAATGAAATAAAATTAAAAATTTCGTAAATCCGAAAAAACTTTCAAACTGGTGGTTGCACCAAGTTTGACCACTTGTTGGATCGACAGAAACGATAGAGGGGGGGTGAATATCGTTAAAACTTTTTCTTCGGATTAAGGAAAGAGTAAATGCAGCGGAAACAAAAACTATCACATAGAAACACAAGTATTTTACTTGGTTGGAGTCGCGGTCGACTCCTACTCCAAGGCCCACGGTTCTTGACCGTTTACTTTGGGCAATACTATAATCGCGCAAAAACAGTTTACAATTTGAGTACAGAAATATTACAGTAAATGAAACTAATTACACTTTTCATTACCAACGTCCGATGTGGATCGTATTCCGGAGCAGAGGGACGTCGTCGGCACTGGAATCTCGAAATCGGAGTTTGCTAGGGCGTAGCGCTTAAACAAAAAGCTTTGGAGCGTATGAAAACTATGTTTATGAAGCCTTGGGGTCGAGCCCCTTTTATAGTGCTCCTGGGGCGCCTGGGACGTCGAGGGCGCCTGACACGTGCCTTAATCTGCGGAAAACTCAATCCGCAGCTTGGTCAGCGCTTATCCCCTTCGACTCGGCCTCTGGAGCTGACTGGGGCGCCCGGGACCACCTGGGTGCCTAGCTTGACTTGGTCTGCTGGCTTCATGGCTGATTTGCTTCGATTACCTCTTTGGCTTTGACCTTGGGCGCCCGAGACCTCCCGGGCGCCTAGCCCAGTGTGATTTCGAAGCGTTCTTGCTTCTTTGCTATTTTGGCTTTGACCTTGGGCGCCTGGGACCTCCTGGGCGCCTAGCCCAATTTCCTACCCCCTTCCTTTGGGGCATTCTGAGCTGCAGAAATACACTCCTTCGGTCCCCACAACCAAGGTTAGTTCCAAACCAAATAAAGCAAGAAAGTTAGTCAATATTTACAACCGTAGCTGTCTTAGTTCTGACTTCGGGTCTCCCAAATGGAACCCTAGGTCGAACCAACGCATATTGTTCCCTCGACGGGGAACGCGTCCTCACCTACTCCTCTCGGGAGAGTTTACCTTTTGCCAACCGGCTCCTCCGGTTGGACTTTTGCCCAGCTTTACTCACCAAGTCTTCGTGCCCAGTCCGTGACCAGGACTTAGTGCCCAATTCCTCGAACTAGGTCTTTGGTGCCCAGCCCTCGGCTAGGTCTTAGTGCCAAATTCCTTGAACCAGGTCTTCGGTGCCCAGCCCTCGGCCATGTCTTAGTCCCCAGTCCATGACCAGGACTTATTGCCCAACTTCAAGTCAGGACTTAGTTGCCCAGCCCACGGCCAGGACTTAGTGCTCAATTCATAGAACTAGGACTTCGTGCCTAGTGTTCCTAGGACTTTCCTGCACACTTGAGCAACATCGTTAGATCACCAATAATACTTAACTTTGAACCCTTTGCCAATATCAAAACAAGGTTCGATATGGTGCTTCTGGCACCAACATTTTGGTACCCAAATTTTTGATCCATAAGCATCATTTAAAAATCTTTTAGGTACCCATGCCCTCTTGGTGTTTCCCTTAGCCCCTTGTCTCCTAGATGCACCAATTCTACCCATAAGTGAGACAAAGGCCACTTCCTTTGTCTTTGGCCTATATCCTAATCTGGCTTTGTTATATACGGCCCTTTGACTATTTATTATCATATCTAAGTTACTAGTCCCCACTTGAAATTTCCTAAGTGCCTTTGTGAGGTCCTCTACCTTTTTCTTTAGTTCCCTATTTTCAATTTCAAAACATGAATCATGTGATGTAAGAGAACTAGCATGTAAGTCTTCCTTAAGTTTTGTAGACTCTACTCTAAGCATGACAATTTCATTTTTTAGTTCCTTAATCTTACTTTTAGCTTTAGCTAAATCCATGTTAGTGCTAGAAATAATCTTAACTAAAGTAGAGGAGGGTAAGTGGTATACCTCACTTACCGAAGCTTCTGACTCGGATGATGATGAAGAGGAGGCACTCTCATCTTCACTGCTCGAACTTCTTTCATCATCTGATGAGTCTGAATAGTCCATTGCCATGAGAGCAAAATGTGAAACTTGCTCTTCTTCCTCCTCCGAGCATGATGGATCATCCCAGGTCGCCTTGAGGTTGGTGGCACCCTTCTCCTTTCCCTTCGACCTCTTCTTGTCACCTTTCTTCTTCTCCTCCTTCTTGTCATCTCTTCTCTTTAGTTGAGGGCACTCGTTCTTCATGTGTCCCTCTTGGTGGCAGTTGTAGCAGATGATGTCCTTGGCCTTACCCTTGCCTTTGGACCCTTTCCTAGCATAAGACTTGTTAGAAAAACTTTTGAAAGCCTTACGCATCTTCCTTACCATGAAAGCCTCCTGATCACTATCCATGGAGGCGCTGGACTCCTTTGAGTCGGATGAGGAGGAGTAGATCACCTTCTTCTTCTCCTTCCTCTTCTTCTTCTCCTTTTCTGCAATAAAAGCTATACCTTTCTCTTTGGACGAAACGTTAGCTTGCTCATGCAGTTTAAATTCACAAAACAAATCGTCTAATTTAACTAAAGATAAATCCCTTGATACTTTGTAAGCATCCACCATAGATGCCCACAAGGTAGTTCTTAGGAAGGCTTGTAGGACATACCTGACGATATCTCGGTTTTCGATCTTTTCTCCAATCACATGGAGTTCGTTGATGACCTCCTTCACCCTTCCATGCAGCTGGCTGACAGTCTCGTTGCTCTTCATAGACAGGGATTGGGTTGGGCCACGAGCAAGTCCTTCTTTGCTCTTCTGGACTCGTTGGACCCTTCGTTCAGTTCCACCAGTTTGTCCCACAGTTCTTTGGTGCTCTTGAATGACCCCACCTTGTTGAGTTGCTCCTTTGAGAGCCCGTACTGAAGTGTGGTGGTGGCCTTGGCATTGGACTGCGCCCTCTTCATGACCTCTTTCGACTAGGATCTCATGGGTGTCGGTTCTCCTCTTTCATCGACAGGTGCATCGAATCCATCTGCAATACTGATCCAGTTTTCAATATCATTCATAAGGTAGTACTGCATCCTACCTTTCCAGTACCCGAAGTCATTCCCGTCGAAGAAGGGTGGTCGTGCAGTGCTGTATCCCTCTTGAAACGCCATTTAGCTTTGCTCCGATGGACGGTGAGTTCTTCTGAAACGAACCGGCTCTGATACCAACTGATAGATCGACAAGCGTGCTAGAGGGGGGTGAATAGCACTTTTTCGTTTACGTCACTACAAGGTTGTTAGCGCAACGGAAACAATAATATGCAAAAGACAATAAAAACAATGCTAACAATCAGAATTTACTTGGTATCCACCCAAATGGGTGACTAATCCAAGGATCCACGCACGTACTCCACCTCCACTAAGAAGTACTCCACCTCCACTAAGAAAAATCTCCTTCAGGTGGAGAAACCTTTACAGAATGTTCTCCTCCTCTTTACAGAATATAGTGATTGAAGAGAGAGGAAAATGAGAAGTCTTTTTGCATGAGCAGCACTTCGTTACAGTATGGAACCGTACCGTTCACGTGCAAAAAGGTCCTCCTTTTATAAGAGAACAGGACAAACTCGCAGTCTATCCAGCCCCGCACCAGTTGACTGCCCCTGGGGCAGTCGACTGGCCTAGCATTAATTGCTAGCCAACGGCTAGTTTTCAGGGTACACCAGTCGACTGCCTCTTGGCAAGTCAACTGGTAGAAGGTTGAAAACCTTCTGTGAGTTTTGTTTCTCGTTTGGGTTGATGGACACATCCATGCCCGGCTTGAACCTCGACATGTTCAAACCATGGAATTAGTTTATGATTAATATAGTTGGAGTCAGAGGTCAATCCTTAGTTTTGGTTGTTGGACACATCCAAGTCTGACTAAACGGTTGAATGAGCTCCAACCATATTAAAACTATTTCTTGATTAATGGGTCAGCCTTAAGCTTGGAGCATCGATTTGTTGTGCCACAGCCAAGGTCGATGTAAAGAGAGGTGTAGTTGGGTGCTATGTATATTGTTGCATACTTGTTAATGAGTTAACAACCCAATGATTTATGCAAACATTCAATTAGTTGATAGCATAAAGTGATAGTTACATATATGTAATATGTAATCGGTATAATTACCTACCTTCATAGCTAAGAATAACTTGATGGCCACAGCCATGGTCGTTCTTATCTATGGTTGGATATCAACCTATTTGGAGATGTTCCTACGATCTCCCGAATTGATAAAAAGGGTTATTCAATTCGAAAAATTAAATAGGATTTAATGAATGTATATTGATGCATTCTTTATCATTCTTATCACATAACCTCAATTTGTATTTCGAGGATAATCACTTGATCATGTCTTCTCTGAATTTGCGTTCCATTTTGGACACCAATAAGTTAACTAAGGACAAAAGGATTGAAAAAGCACCAAAAGGCACTTGCCATCATTGTGGCAAGGAAGGCCACTGGCGAAGAAACTGCAAGGTTTATCTTGAGTCCTTGAAGAAGAAGGCATCCGATGCCACATCCTCTTCAGGTATTTTCGTTATTGAATGTCACTCTATTTCCTCAACCACCTGGGTACTTGATACTGGGTGTAGCTCACATATATGTAATGACATACAGGGGTTAAGGAATAGAAGAAGACTCGTCAAGGGAGAAGCGAATCTGCGAGTTGGAAATGGAGCAAAGATTGCTGCTGTTGCCATCGGAACATATTTGCTAAAGCTCCCTACTGGACGTGTCTTAGAATTAGATAATTGTTATTTTGTTCCTTCATTAATAAAGAACATTGTATCTATTTCATTCTTGAACGAAAAGGGTTATCATTTAACTTTTAGTAACAATTGTTGTTACATAACTTTAAATGGTGTTCTTATGGGACCAAAACTTTGTGCAATGGTATCTACACGTTAGATTTATCCGGTAACGTTTTCAATATCGAAGTTAGCAACAAACGTGCTCGAATAGATAATCGAATAGACTCCTATACGTGGCATTGTCGTCTTGGCCATGTAAGTAAGAAACGCATGACCAAATTACACCGATCTGGAATTCTAGAATCATTTGAACCCGGTTCATTTGATACATGCGAATCATGCTTAAAAGGCAAGATGGCCAAATTACCCTTTTCCGGAAAAGGTAATCCAATGGGAGAATTGCTTGGTCTAATACATACTGATGTATGTGGACCAATATCAACTCCTGCACAAGGAGGCTATAGCTACTTCATTACCTTTATCGATGATCACTCACGATTCGGGTATGTGTTCTTGATGAAACACAAATCTGAAGCTTTTGAGAAATTCAAAGAGTTTAGAAATGAAGTAGAGAAACAGCTTGGCAAAAGTATTAAGATACTTCGATCCGATCGGGGTGGTGAATATTAAGTCGAGAGTTTCAAGATTATCTTAAGGACAATGGGATATTGTCTCAATGGACTCCGCCGTATACACCACAGCATAATGGTGTATCTGAGAGGCGTAACCGAACCTTGATGGACATGGTTAGATCTATGATGAATCATGCAACTCTTCCAAAATCCTTTTAGGGCTATGCACTTAAGACAGCTGTTTACTTGCTAAACAGAGTCCCGACTAAGGTAGTCTCTACTACTCCATATGAGACGTGAAATAGTAAGAAATCTTATTTAACTCACCTTAAAATATGGAGTTGTCCTGCTTATGTGAAGCGGACTGTATCAGACAAATTGGATGCTAAGTCTGATAAATGTCTATTTATTGGATACCCTAAGGAAATGAAGGGTTACCAATTCTATCATCCCTTGGAACAAAAGGTGTTTGTTTCAAGGCATGCTGTATTTCTGGAAAAGGAATTTTTTTTACAAGAAAACAGTGGGAGTGGCATTGAACTTGATGAAGTTCAAGAAACTCCAATAGACATTACAGAGACACCTAGTCTAGACCCACAACCAATAACTCATAATGATGAGCTATCAGTTGAACCTAGCTAAAACAACACCACCTCTTCGTAGGTCTGATAGGACACGCAATATTCCAGAGAGATACAGATTTCTCATAAGTGAATCGAACGACGTGTTACTCATTGGCGATGACGAACCTATCAGTTATGAAGATGTTCTAAAAAGTTCAGAAAGGGACAAATGGCTTGAAGCAATGAAGTCGGAAATGGATTCCATGTACGAAAATCAAGTATGGGACTTGGTTAACCCACCTGAAGGGATTAAGGCCATAGGGTGCAAGTGGGTTTTCAAGAAGAAAACCGACATGGAAGGTAATGTTGTTACCATTAAGGCTAGATTAGTGGCAAAAGGATATCGTCATAAACAAGGAATTGATTATGACGAAACCTATTCGCCAGTAGCTATGCTTAAATCCATTCGGATGCTCCTGGCCATAACAGCTCATTATGATTATGAGATATGGCAAATGGATGTGAAAACAACTTTCCTTAATGGAAACCTGCTTGAGGATGTATACATGATACAACCTGAAGGTTTCACATCGGTTGATAAAACCAAAATATGCAAGCTTCGACGATCCATATATGGACTGAAGCAAGCATCCAGGAGCTGGAACATCCGTTTTGATGAGACAATCAAAGAGTTTGATTTCTCACAAAATCCTGACGAACCTTGTGTGTACAAGAAGGTTAGTGGGAGTGCAGTCGTATTCCTAGTACTATATGTCGATGACATTGTAACGCCCGACCTTATATCTACCCTTAAGGCGGGGTTACAGGTCCATACATTCATATCATTTATCATGTTAAGCATGTATATCCAAACACAACAATTACAATACAAGAAGTGTAGTAAGCATGCTTATTGAAGACTAATTTACCAAGCAAGGTATTTTCATTTCTTTTATATCTACATGCATTTACAACCTAATAGGAAGATCATTTAACACACTATAGCATGGAATCTCAAGTAGAATATAGTAAGAGTTATCTAGTCTTAGATACATGCAAAAGAAGCATTCATAAGCAACAGAAAATAGTAAATATCTAGCATTTTACTTAGCATGCATACTACAAGAATTAGACATTAATGATAGTATTATCTAACATGACATAGGTTCCATATCTCTAACTTAATCAACAGTAGAGTAGTCATAATCATCACACATTCAGAGTATAGTAATACAATTTCAATCTTTTACTGGAAGCAGTTTAGATTCTAGACAAAAATAAGGTAGATAAGAATCTTTCGTCCTTTCTCGAGCCATCACCACACACATCCTCTAGCCTTCCCTCTGCCTCTTCCTTTAGTTCAAGTATTTCTTACCGCTATCTGCAGCATAAGAAAAACAACATGAACTAGTAAGCAAAACATGCTTAGTAAGAATCCGGGCCTACTCGCAAAACCATATCGATACATCATATCATGTACTCAGTAATCAAGATAGAACAAGATTATAAGCATCATAAGCATCTCATCAAAGCATCATAAACATCCCATCAAATATCTCTAAGTACTTTACAGAACAAGATTATCACTTAATGAGAAAATGTTTTTCAAAAGGTTCCATAAAGGTAAGTACTTAAAAATATCATATCATCATCTAGGGCCCAGTTGTAGTACCACATCAAGCGCGTTCCCTAATAAATTGGGGTAGCGAGCCACCAATCTAATTAGAGCAGGACCCTTCCGTCCTACCAATGTCATGACCTTCAGTTAACATGCACATTGGATTTGTTTAACGACCCCCTTCCGAGTCGGGTACACAACTTTCAAAGTAAAGTAATTTATCATGCAATTACTCATATATGTATATGCCTAAAGGTACTCTTAATCACATCTTAAAGGGACACACCACTCCTCAAGGGTGCTCTTGATCCCCTAGGGACACACCACACATTCGGGTGCTCTTGATCCCAGTTTCAATAGAGTATCCCTTTTTTAAGCATATTATCAATCACATCTCAACCACATCATGTTCATGTCATAAGAGTGCCCCATGGGCTATAAGGCATGCTTTTATACCTAACAAGATAGGTCACATAATTTATACACACATCATATAAGTGGTAGCATGCTTCATGATTTTACTAAGTGCTTCCCAACCCTAGGACTAGGGTTGGCCGAAAGTTACAAGTAAGGGAATTTCCCTTTTTTTTCAATCAAGCATTCATTCAAGCATTTCTACAACACCTCAAGTGCACTTCATGTTAACAATTGACCATGGTTTATACTTCAAAGTGAGGTTAGCTTCCACTAACCCTAATCTACAAGGGGTGGCCGAAACTTATAGGATGGCTAGGCTAGGTTTTTGAGATCCAAACTTCACACAAACATTTACACAAACACTTCATCTACACTACTAATCATGGGAACATAATAGGATATCAAGCAACTCAAAAGCCCAAATTCTTCTCCCTTGGCCGAAACTTATATAGGGTACCAAACCCTAATTTTGTCTTCTCAAAAATTTGGAAAACAATACACATCCATACCCTAAGTTCCTAGGGGTATCCTCATGCATCAAGAAGCAACCAAGGTCCATAAATGGGTGGTGGCCGAAAGTTGTAAGGTACCAAACCCTAACTTTTGTCTTTCCAAAAATTTGGAAATATCACATATGAGTATAAAGTTCCTAGGGGTACTAGCATGCATCAAAGTATGATCAAAAACCTTCTCTTGGACCCCCTTACAAGAGGTGGCCGAAACTTCCACTAGGGAAGTTCTTGTGAATTTTCAAAAGGATGAAACAAGTAACCATTCAATAGCAATTATGTTGCAGGCGAGAGGACACTTACATCCTAGCGCTGGAATTTCGCCTTCTCTTAAACCGTAGGGTACCCTAGACTTGGAGGGTATGTGAAAATCCTTTTCTTCCAAATTTCCTCTAGGATTCCTTGGTCTTGGTAGAGAGCAATGGCACTTGGACTCTCCTTCTTGCAATTGCCCTAGGGTTAGAACCCTAGGATTGGAATTTCGAAAATGGAAAGGGAGAGAGTTCTTCTTGATTTTCGAAAATGAAGTGGGGAAGAAGAAGGAAAAAGTGTAACTTCCTTTCCCTCTCTCTTATTTATACTCTTCTCATGAAAAGGCATGTCTCTTCGCTTCCCTCGATTTAACAAGAATGTTTCTTATTCTCTCTACATGAAATATTGCTTGGCTCATTGGTTATGACATGGTGAGTGCAACTAGGAGGTTCAAGGTTCAATCCTTGCTTCCTCTTTTCTACCTCTTCTTTTTATCACAATTTGCACTAATCCATATCAAAGCCCATTAAGCCAAGCCCATCATGAAATTTCATAATATTAATAATATTTCATGGATTCATGATATTTCATAATATCCCATAAATATTATTTCATAATATTTTTAATATTTCATATTCATGAATCCATAATATTTCATGATAATATTTCATGAATTTTCATAATAATATTTCATAAATTTCATGATATTTCATAACATTCTATATGGGAAAATTTTGGGGTGTTACAGACATATTGCTTATAGGAAATGATATATCAGTCTTACAATCAGTCAAAATTTGGTTGTCCAAAACTTTCTCCATGAAAGACCTGGGAGAAGCAACCTATATCCTTGGGATTAGAATCTATAGAGATAGATCAAAACGGTTGCTTGGTCTTTCGCAGTCTGCATATATAGACCGAGTGCTAAAAAGGTTTAGCATGTCGGAATCCAAGAAAGGTTACCTTCCCATCAGGCATGGGATCAACCTTTCAAAGTCTATGTGTCCGCGCACAGAAGACGAGAGGAGTTGCATGAATAAGATTCCTTATGCATCCGCGATAGGATCTATCATGTATGCTATGTTATGTACTAGGCCCGATGTATCGTATGCTCTGAGCGTCACGAGCAGATACCAGTCTGATCTAGGAATGGATCATTGGGCGGCTGTCAAGACAATCCTTAAGTACTTAAGAAGAACTAAGGATGTGTTCCTAATATATGGAGAAGGAGATATGATAATACGTGGGTATACAGATGCCAGTTTCCAGACAGATAAGGATGACTCCAAATCTCAGTCCGGATACGTATTTATTTTGAATGGAGGCGCAATAAGTTGGAAGAGTTCCAAACAAGACACCATAGTGGATTCTACCACTGAAGCGGAATATATTGCGGCTTCGGAAGCAGCAAAAGAAGCAGTCTGGATCAAGAAGTTTGTCTCGGAACTTGGTGTGGTTCCAACCATTGATGAAGCAATACCGGTTTACTGCCACAACAATGGAGCTATTGCACAAGCAAAGGAACCAAGGTCTCATCAGCGATCCAAACACGTGCTTCGCCGCTATCATCTGATCAGAGAGATTATAAGTAGGAATGATATACAAATTGAGAAAATTCCCACTGAAAGGAATTTAGCGGATCCTTTAACTAAGGTCTTGCCTCAATGCAAGTTTGAGGGTCATGTTAGAGCCTGTGGTATTGGATACCGTAGCGATTGGCATTAGGCCAAGTGGGAGTTTGTTAGTAATATGAGAGAAGTGTCCTAAGGCAATCGCCTTATGATTGTAATCATTTACTTTAATAAATGAATATTCACTATTTGAGTATACATGTTTGTGTATTTGATTGAGATCTTAAACTCATTTACTGAATGTCCGCAATACAATTCACAGCATGAGAGAATTTGTGATGAATTCACAACTAGTGATTATCTCTACATGTGCAATTGTGAAGTATTGAAATTGTCCCTAATCGATGAATTGATAAATACGGACACTATCAATTCTGTTGAGACTAGCATGGGTTATTCTCTAATCAGCTGATTCTCAGTGGCTGGTGACATTGGGATGTCCGGAGATAAACATGAATGCTAGTTAAGGGAACTAGTTCATTGGAGTGACTAGCTGTAAGACTTCATATGGTAATCTATATATAGATATGTCAATGAAGTTCTTACTGCAGCTTAAGTGCGATGTTCCTTTGACTTGCGATGTTCAAGTCATCTTGGTCATGAAGACTTATACTTTGACATCTTAAGCAAGCATCTCCAAGGAGGTGTGGACCCAGGATGGTTGGGTATAAGCCGAAGTGCCCGAAGATGTTTGAACAGCCTACAAAGGATTCACCACTCCTTGCGAGGGGATGTATACCGAAGGCCTATCGTCGGATTGTTACTCGAAGCCTCTGGCCAGAGCATGACATGTTCCGAGTATGAATCTCTTAAATACATGAGAGTAATTAGAATCCGTAGGATGAGAGAACGTTACTTGGGCTAGGTGTGACGTAGTCAGCCTAGTGGGGACTGACACACATAGACCATGTCCTGAACCAAGTGGGTATAAGATGGTGAAGGGAATGAGGCACGATTCATTATAACTGCTGAAGGGTTTCAGAATTATTTCTGAGGTCAACCGTTGATCTTTCGATTAATTGGGGATCATGATGTACTACTAGGTGCCACTCATGATCGTTCTATAATTGGTTAATTATAGACAGCCAACATAAATCGAAAGCCTATTTAGTCACACACACTACGAGTGATCCGAGGGATTTAAAACGAGTTGAAAATTAGATTTTCCGATCAAGAGAGGTAAGTCGAATCTGAATTTTTCAGAGACGCATCGGAAGCATAAAATGGCTAAGTCTTTTGAAGACATATTGGACGAATTAAATGAGTTTAATTCGTGAGGTCATGGCTTGGGTTTGGCCGGCCAAAGAGGGTCCCCACCCTCTTTGTTTGGCCGGCCACAATAAAAAGGGAGAACCAAATTGTTTAGTTCAAATTATAAAATAAACCGCGCGTGGTTTGTTTTATGAAATTATGGATAAAGAAATTTGTATAAAAAAATTTATATAAAGAAATTTATATAAAGAGATTTATTTTCATGGAAATTAAAATAAACCTTGGATTGGTTTATTTTATTTTATAAAATCAATAATGGATTGATTTACCATGATAAAGAAATTTATATAAAGAAATTTCTTTCCATAATAAAAGGGGAGACATGGTTGTGTTTATTATATATAAAGTTATAATAAAAACTTGGCATAACGGAATAATTCATAGAAAAATTTATAAGATAAATTTCTTATGAAAATTTATTCCGTTAAAAGGAGACTTGGCGATTAAGAGACTACTATATAAAGGTACCAAGGCAAGGCTTGGAAATCAATCCAAGAGATCAAGGATTCTTGCCTAGCCTCTCTCCCTCTCCTTCTCTCCCTCTTCCTCTTCTAGTGCCGCCGGCCCTAGAGTCCTCCCCCTTTGCCGTGAGCTTCCACCACCAAGAAGAAGCCAAAGAAGAAGAAGAAGCGGGCGCGACTCCTTCCTTCCTTCCCGGAATATTGATTCCGTTCTTCGTTTGGTGGTTAGTCTTCCCATCTCTCTCTTGGTATTCTTGTCGTGCCTTTGGAGAATCTAGTAGTTCTTGTCGGCACGAAACTCGTGGCTTTGCAAAGTCATCCCGAAGAAAACTCGGCGTGGACGCGAATAGAGGCGGAGCTTCCAAGGGACGCTATGGTTGGATCTCGTCCCTTTCTACGAGTTACGCGAGGTATTAAGTAAATTAGTTTACTTTCTGCAAAATTTTAAATTTATGATCATGTCTCCACAACATAAGGTTGCATGCTAGATACGTGGCTAAAATAATTTGAGAAATTATTTATGTTAAACCTTCCGCTGCACGTAATTAAATTTTAAAATTACGAACCCGTATCCATGTCAACATGCACCCGGTCCCAACATACACTGGGGCTCCTGTATCCATACGGGCGCCTATCCCCAGTGAGGCGCTCGACTCCATTGGGGCACCTAAGCTGCAGAAGCAACATTCCTTCGTTCCCTGCAACCAAGGTTAGTTCCAAAACACAACACGCAAATATGTTAGTTATTATTTATAGTCGTACGTAGCTATCTTGGTTTTGACTTTGGGTCTCCCAAATGGAACCCTAGGTCGAACCGACGCCTACTGTTCCCTCGACAGGGAACGCGTCCTCACCTACTCCTCTCAGAAGAGTTTACCTTTTGCCAACCGGCTCCTCCGGTTGGACTTTTGCCCAATCCACCTGACCAGGTCTTCGTGCCCAACTTCCGGTCAGGTCTTCGGTGCCCAACCCGTTGCCAAGACTTCTTGCCCAGTCCTCAACTGGGACTTCTTTGCCCAACTTCCGGTCAGGTCTTCTTGCCCAGTCCTCGACCAGGACTTCTTTGCCCAGCCCTTTTGCAGGACTTCTTGCCTAGTGTACCTAGGACTTTTCCTACACACTCAGTAAGCATGTTAAATCACAATAACACCTTAACTTCTGAACCCTTTGCCATTATCAAAATACAGGTTTGACTCAGGTGATGCCTGCACCAACAGGTTCATCATGTTAAATCCTGCAGGTGGACTTGGTCCAACATGATGATAAGGATGAGTGGTACTAGTCAAGGAGTTAGAGGATGATTAATTAAAATTGTCAATAATTTAAATTAATCGATGGGCATTCGATATCTTAAACACGGGGAGAAATTGTACTCATAATAGGTGGAGCCCATATGTAAATATGGGGGTTGGTGAGGTAGTTCAATGGAGAACCTTTAGTGGAATGGTTCTTCATTAATGGATCGGGTTTGGATCCATTAGTAGGCCAAGACCCAACTCCTCCTCATGGTCCCTATTGTAGCCCTATATATTTCCCATGGTGGCATGAAACCAAGGATCCAATTCAACACAAGAGAACCCTAAGCCTCTCCTCTCCTCCTCCTCTCTCTCTCTCCCTCTCGGTGTGCGACGTCGAGTTCTGTTGTGGAGAAGGCAGCAATCTTCTCTAAGGTGGCCAAGTTTATCATGCAACTTGATTCTCCAAGGCGGCCAAGTTGCTCACGCAACTTGCTTCTCCAAGGCTGCGAGGAGAAGGTGGCAACAACACAAGTTGCTCACACAACTTGTTTCTCCAAGGTGGCAGCAACACAAGTTGCTCACACAACTTGCTTTTGCTGCTCAGGACAGCAACACACTGCTGAGGAGAGGAAAACAAGTTGCTGTGGACAACAACTTACAGCTTGGCTATCGGCGGTTGAGGAAAGGAGTAGTAGGGTTTGTGTTTGGATTTTCTTCTTCGTTGGAGTGGTCGGCGGCAACCCTAAGGTTAGGGCTTGGTTGGTACAAGGAGAAGGGATTGACTTGGTGACCACGGCTCATGATAGATCATTGCCCACACGACGTCCAAGAGCGGAGGGTCATACAATAGAACATCGTAAGGTAATGAGAGATATATTTTCTCTCATGGTTCCTTAGTTTTCTATCATTGCATGTGGATTTAATTAATTATCATGTTCTTAATTATTTGATAATTAATGTTGATAATTAATTATTTCAGACCCCGATAATAAACACAAAAATCGACAATCTGCTCGTCGTCTTTTCCGCGACTATTTGGTTAGGCGAGTTACAAGGCTTGAACTTTGAGTTTGGCTAAGTTGTAACTCGAATCAATTAGTACGATGACGAGATGGTCGTTTGGGAGATAGGTCTCCATTTGGATTAAATTTTTAATCCATAGACATGGAGAGGTCTCTCATGAATGACCAGGTATTCGCTTAGAAAACCCGCCAAGTCATACCCAACATCAACATCGCCCTTTAGCACAAGTGCTAGACTATCCCAAATCTGAATATGTCTCAGACTAGGCTTTCGGCCAGTCCATAATTTTGTGGGAGTAAAGGGTACTGATTTAGATGGTACCATGTTCAAAATGTACACTATCATTTCTAGAGCATATCCCCAGAATAAATCTAGCAACTCAAAATAACTCATCATCGATCTAACCATCTCCATAAGAGTCGTATTCCTTCACTCCGCCACACCATTCTGCTGGGGTGTACCAGGTGCGGACAATTGAGATTGAATCACAGCCTCTGATAAGTAATTCATAAACTCTCCTAAGAGGTACTCGTTGTTAGGATGTATACTTAAAGCTTTGCTTTTAGTTAGAATACATTTACATTTTAAAGAGAATCGCAAAATCACACAGTGCATGTTTATAATAGTATGTGCACAAAATGTCTAATACTTGGCATTGTAGATAACATGGTGCGTGGTGTCCCACAGATGATCATGTTATCAGGTTCCCTGCAGAAGTATAAGAAAGAGGCTCACACCTGAGATGGAGTTGGACAAACCATCGGCATGGTTGTAGTGTGATTAGGTGTGGTTTATCTTAACCATATAATTACACTAGTGTACTTTGTGTACATTGAGTATGACCAAAAGAGAGGTCATCAAATTTTGTACTAACTTCATAAATTGGATTAAACCTCGGATAAATATTATGGAGTACGATCTCTTAATCTCAAAATAATGACGGACATATATTGTTAACTATTATTTCTTTGATTTACCAATGGGCGAGATCTATTCCGTTAGATCGATAGGCCCGGTAAGTTGGGAGATAATATTAATAATATGATGTGCTATTGATTATCGACGGAATTTATGTCCTGGTGAGTCAAGATGATGATGCCCCCTTGGTGAGCTCAAAGGATCGTCATGTCAAATCTTGCAAGTGGACTATGGTCCGACATGATGAAAAGGTTGAGTGGTACTAATCAAGGATAAAGAGGATAATTAATTTAATTATCAGTAAATTAAATTAATTATCGGGCATACGATATCTTAAACATGGGGAGATGGTGTTAGGATGTATACTAAAAGCCTTGCCTTTTGGTTAGGATTTCTCTACATTTTAAAGAGAATCAGAAAATCACACAGTGCATGTTTATATTAGTATGTGCACTAAACGTCTGATGCTTGGCATTGTAGATAACATGGTGCGTGGTGTCGCATAGAAGAAGATCATGTTATCAGGTTCCTTACCAAAGCATAAGAAAGAGGGTCACAACCGAGATGGAGTTGGATAAATCATCGGGATGGTTGTATTATAATTAGGTATGGTTTATCTTAACCATAGGATTACACTAGTGTACTTTGTGTACATTGAGTAGGACCAAAAGAGAGGTCATCCAATTTTTGTACTGACTTAGTAAATTAGATTAGACCTTGAATAATATTATGGAGTACGATCTCTTAATCCTGAAATAATGACGGGCATATATTATTAATCATTATCTCTTTGATTTACCAATGGGCGAGATCTATTCTGTTAGATCGATAGGCCCGGTAAGTTGGGAAATAATATTAATAATATGATGTGCCGTTGATTATTGATGGAATCTGTATCCTGGTGAGTCAGGGTGATGATGCCCCCTTGGTGAGCTCAAAAGGATCGTCATGTCAAATCTTGCAAGTGGACCATGGTCTGGCATGTCGAAAAGGTTGAGTGGTACTAATCAAGGATCAAGAAGATAATTAATTTAATTATCAATAAATTAAATTAATTATCGGGCATATGATATCTTAAACACGGGGAGATGGACGACTCGTAATAGGTGGAGTCCATATGAAAATATGGGGGTTGGTGAGGAAGTACAATGGGATCCTTTAGTGGAATGAATCTCCATTAATGGATCGGTTTTGGATCCATTAGCGGGCCAAGAACCAACTCCTCCTCATGGTCCCTATCATAGCCCAATAAAGCCCCATAAGAGTCATGATACAAGGTCGGTTAATTAAGGAATTAATTTAGGATTAATTAAGTTATTAATCTCAGATTAATTAAGGAATTTATCATGGAATAATTAAGAAATTAATCTATATAAAATTTTTGAATCAATCCATAATTAATTGGAAATTTTTTCCAATTAATCCCTTATAAATATAACCTCCCTCTCTCTAATTTTTTTTCTCCTCTCCAACCCTAGGGTGTCAGCGGTAGTAGGTCTTCTTCTCTTGCTTTCTTCTCGTCCCTAAGCCCGTGTTCGATCACAGAGTAAGGGAGGAGGAGATCTTATCCCTTGGTGGCACGCGGTTGAGCTGGGAAGGTGGGGAAACCGGCGGTGCAAGGTGCGAGTCAGCGCCGGCGTAGGAGGAGTAAGGAAGTCCTTCTTCTCCTTCTTTTTCACTCTCTTCTTCCTCAACTTCTTCTGTGGACGTGAATGGGACGAGGAGGATTCCTCTTCTTCGTTTGTGGCTTGCGGAAGTAAAAGAGGAAGAAGTAAGGTGCGCCGGCGAGAGTTGCTCCTCTCTTTTGGTGTTTGTCGCCGGAAAAGGGAGGTGTCGTGAGCTCCTCTTCCTTGTGGATCAACGACCGCGAGATAGGTAGAGGATAGAGAGGTTGGTGTGGGGTGTGGTGAAGGAGAAGAGCTTCTCTTCTCGGCTTCATCATCTCTTCCTTGAAGGGTTGCCGGCGGTAGGCCAAAACCTAACCCTAGGTTTTGGCATTGGCGCAAAGAAGGGAAGAAGAGAAGGATTATTCTGGAGGCTTGGTGACTCCGCATCTTGGTAGCTCGTCATGCACACGACGTCCAGGAGGGGAGGGTCATAAGATAGAAGACTACGAGGTAAACGACGAGGTATAAATCTCCCAAGCTCCAATTTACTTTAGCTATGTTTTATTTGTGCCTTGTTGCTTTGTCTCGTCATTTTATGTAAGTTAGTTTATTATTTGATTTGATATCATAGTTAATAATTAACTAACTGGACCCCGAAGATAAACATAAAAACCGGCGATCCAAATCGTTGTCTTTTCCGCGGTTAATTAATCTAGAAAGTTACAAGGGCTTAACCTCGGTTTCGGCCAAGTTGTAACTTGGATTAATTAACACGATGACGAGTTGGTCGTTAGAAGGACAGGTCTCTATTCGAATTATTTTTTTTAATCCGTAGCCATAGAGAGGTCTTTCAGATACGACCCCATGGTTGTCTTAGAAACCGCCAAGCCATATCAACAGATGGACGACTTGTAATATGTGAAGCCCATATGAAAATATGGGGTTGTTGAGGAAGTACAATGGGATCCTTTAGTGGAATGGATCACCATTAATGGATTGGGTTTGGATCCATTAGCGGGCCAAGAACCAACTCCTCCTCTTGGTCCCTACCTTAGCCCTATAAATACCCCATAGGAGTCATGATATAAGGCTAATTAATCCTAGATTAATTTTGGAATTAATCGATAATTAATTGGAAATTTTTTCCAATTAATTAAAACCCATACCTCTCTCTCTCTAATACACCCTCTCTTACCTACGGCGCTGGCGGCCGGTGGAAGAGAAGGGCCAAACCCTTCTTCATCTTTTGGTTTTCTTCTCTCCTTCAAGGTTGCTGTCGATCACAGAGCAAGGGAGGAATCATCTTCATCCCTTGGTGGCGCACGGCAAGAAGGGAGGAAGGAGAACTCGGCGGCGCAAGTGATCAGAAGGGTCGGCGTCGACGGTGGAGGAGAAGAGAAACCTTTCTTCTCTTCTTCTTCCACTCTCTTCTTCTACATCCTCTACTGCGGTCGTACACAGGACAAAGAGAATTACCCTTCTCTTTTGTGGCGCGCAGAAGTAGAGGAGGAAGGAGGGTGGCGCGCCGGCAAGGTTGGCTTCCCTTTGGTGTTTGTCGCCGGAAAAGGGAGAGCCCAGTGGAAGTTCATCCTCCTTATGAGCTCTTGGCCGTGAGATAGGTGGAGAACAGAGAGGTTAGCATGGGTTGTGGTGAAGGAGAGGAGTTGCTCTTCTTGGCTTCATCAACTCCACCTTGAAGGACCGCCGGCGATGAGCCAACCCCTAACCCTAGGGTTTGGTGTTGGCGCAAGCAAAGGAAGGAGAAAGGAGGATTGATCTGGTGCCTTGGTGACTCCGCAACTTGGTAGATCATCGCCCACACGACAACCAGGAGGGGAGAGTCATAAGGTAGAAGACTGCGAGGTAAACAGCGAGGTATAACTCTCCCGAGCTCTAATTTACTTATGCTATGTCTTATTGTGCCATGCTACTTTGCTTCGTCATTTTATGTATGTTTGTTAATTATTTTGATTCTTTATCATGAATAATAATTAACTAACTAAGCCCCGAAGATAAACACAAAAACCGGCGATATAAATCATCTTTTCCATGGTTAATTAATCCGGAAAGTTACAAGGCCTTAACCTTGGTTTTGGCTAAGTTGTAACATGGATTAATTAACACGACGACGAGATGGTCGTTAGAGGGGTGGGTCTCTATTCGGATTAAATTTTAATCCGTAGACATAGAGAGGTCTCTCTGATACGAGCCCGTGGTTGTCTTGGAAACTGCCACGCCATACCTACAACTGGTATCAGAGCTGTGTTTCCGGTTTTGTGTGATTAGGATTTGGTTATTTTTCTGCATATTATCATGTACATTACTTTTGCTGGATAATTTTTGGATGTGCGTAGGCTAACTTTTTGTTGCGGGCACTAGATTCCAACTATTATGGCATTAATGTGATATGTATGTGATTGATTGTGTTTGATGTGTATTAATTGAATCCTCAAGGTTGACGAGGCTAGATAAGTTATTTAATTTTTGTAATAAAATATGACACTTGTTTAGCCATGCTTTTTATTTACTTTTGATCTAGATGACATGTACACTCCTTTGTAGAGTATAGGATCAATGGATGTAAATAAGTAAGTTGGTCATCTCGGCTCGGGGATTCCTTCATCGTGGCTTGCGTATGGATAGGATGGAGTGGACGATGTGACAACACGACTGGAGGTGCATTGGAGACCAAGGCCATAATAGTTGGAAAAATCTAGGATTTTTCCATAGCTCTATTATTTTTTGTTTATGTGCTTATTGTGTGTATGCATGTGAAAAACCTCAAACGCAAATAACTAACAAGTGATGCGAACAAGCCCGCGTGTTGGCTCTGAGTGCCTTCCTCCATAACAGATAGGCTTGTTCTGTGGGTCACTAGGTTAGAAAAGATTATAGAAAATTATTGAAGAGCGTGTGTACTTCCCCAACGGAAGACATATAATTGGAAATAATTTTCTTAGTGTCGTGTTATGGTAAACACTTAGATACAAATATTAGTATCCTCCCCATCGGAGTCACTGCTATTATTTGTAGGGCCGAAGAGGACCAACTATTAATTTTACTTGTCAGAAAGTTAGGATGACAAGATAGTAAAAATAATGGGTAAAACCTCCTCTCACAAATGTAGAATTCGTATACGTCCACACTAACGTGGCATGCGTAATTCTCGGTGTTTTGAGGTGTTGGTAGATTTTGTAGTAAATTGTTTTTGAGGAGTCAATTTATTTTCAAAATCTAAAGTGTGTGATTGTTATGATTCTCAGGTGCTTTAAAATGGATCAAGACCCACTTGACCTAATCCAAAGAGAAAACCAAATAAATGCCCCTAATAATGATAAGGATTGGGAATTAAATATGGATTTTGTCTCTACTGTCGAGGAACCCAAAAGTGATCTTGTCGAGTTCTGTGCCGAAAAACCTAGTGAGATTAACACTGAAGAGGAGTTTGAATATTTTATGAAATGGCTAGAAGAAGACGAGACAACTGAGAGTCATCAAAATCAGGTTTCTTCTATTACCTGTAATAAAATATCCGAACTCGATGAACTCTTCGGGGAAAGTAATCGAGCCGCTAGGCATAAGGTCTTGAAGAAATTGATAACAACTGTCTTAGTTGAGGGCATGCCCGTAAGGGAACATGTTCTCAAAATGATGGCTTGGCTGAAGGAGATGGAAATCCTTGGAGCAAAAAATTGATGGGGAAACCTAGATCAATTTTATCCTCCTATCTCTACCAAAGAGTTTTGAGGAGTTCCGCCTAAGATACAATATGGACGATTGTGCATATTCGTGGGCAGAGCTTCTGACAGAACTCAAAGCGGCAGAGGGGTTTTATCTTTAGAGTTCACAGACTTTCGTTGCTCAAGAGGTTTCTACTTCTAAACCGAAAGGAAAGAAGAAGAAGAAATAAGCTGGAGCAAAGAAAGAAATACAGCGACCTCAGGGGCACATAAAGTAGTCGAAGGGCAAGTGCTTTGTGTGTAAGCAGTTAGGACATTGGAAGACGGACTGTCCCTGTCGCCAGAGTAGTACAACAGGTATATTTTCTTCTTTGTCATTGTAACCTGTTTACCGGTGATATCTACCGGTACCTGGTGAGTAGATATAGATGTCACTAATCATGTCTGCATTTTTGTGTTGGGGTTTCAGGAAACCCGACGGCTAGTTGAGGAGGATATCACTGACTACATGGATGGGCTATGGAGATGACTTTTTGCAGTGGAAGTTTTATCTATTTCATTTATGTCTTTAGTATAAGGTTGACATAGTTTTGGCTTTATAGAGATTGCCTTTACGTACTTAGTTTTTGGAAAGAACTTTTTGTTCAGTTTCTGGAATAAGATATTTTTATTGCTTTTATTTGTTAAAAGTGGAATGAATGATTATCTATTAAAGTACATAGATAGGCAATTAGTATATAAAACCAAAAGGCTCCCATGATGCAATTAATAGCTTATCATCTTAACTAATGTAAGAGAAAGATTCCTTCCAATTAAATAGAACCAAACATATATTGTCTCTAAAGTTGGTCTTGTTAACCTCTAGTGGGATTCAAAAGTGGTCAACCAATAAGCCCTTGGGTTCATTGGTAGGGTAGACTTGTCTTCCTTAAAAGATCTTTTGACTCTTACTAGGGAAGTAACAAAACCAAATAGGCATGTTCTAAGTCTAGGAGCATAGAGCCAAAGATATATAAGAAATGGTTCATCTTGATAAGTATAGGTCCTTAGTCTATCCAGAATAGATTTACTTTGATGTACTGCAAAACTGAATACTTTGGTGAGATCAAAGAGTTCAAGTATGATGTAGAAGAAACATCAGAGTAAAAGTATTGTGACATTATGATTAGATCATAGTGGCAAGTGTTGGTATGGCTTGGCGGTTTCTAAGACAACTACGGGGTTGTATCTGAGAGACCTCTCTATGGCTGCGGATTAAAAATTTAATCCGAATAGAGACCCGTCCCTCTAACGACCGACTCATCGTCGTGTTAATTAATCCAAGTTACTACTTAGCCAAAATTGAGGCTAAGACCTTGTAACTTTCCGGATTAATTAACCACGGAAAAGACGACGATTTGGATCGTCGATTTTTATGTTTATATTCGGGGTCCAGTTAATTAATTATTGTCTATGATAACGAATCAAAATAATTAACTAATATACATGAAATGACAAAGTAAAGTAATATGGCACAATTAAAACATACGTAAGGAAAAACGGAGCTCGGGATAGTTATACCTCGTCGTTTACATCGATGTCTTCTACCTTATGACCCTCCCCTCTCGGACGTCGTGTGGGCGATGATCTACCAAGTCACGGAGTTACCAAGGCCTACGATCAATCCTTCCTTTTCCTCCTTGCTTTGCGTCGAACACCAAGACCCTTAAGCTAGGGTTTGACTTGTTGCCGGCGTCCCTTCAAAGAGGAGGTGGTGAAGCCGAGAGGATGAGTTCCTCTCCTTGACCACAGCCCGCACCAACCACTCTATCCTCTTCCTATCTTGCGGCCATTGATCCACAAGGAAAAGGAACTCCTCACAACTCCACCGTTTTCCGGCAACAAACACCAAAAAGGGCAGCCACTCTCGCCGGCGTACTAAACTTCTTCCTCCCTTACTTCCGCACGCCACAATAGGAGAAGAGAACTCCTCCTTGTTCCGTGAACGTTTGCAGAAGAAGAGAGCGAGAAAGAAGGAGAAGAGAACCTTCCCTCCTCCTCTACCGTCGGCGTCCACTCTCCACCTTGCGTCACCAGTTTTCCTTTCTTCCCTGCCCAGCCGCGTGCCACCAAGGGTTGAAGCCTCCTTCTCCCTTGCTCTATGATTGATCGCGGCCTTAGGGATGCAAGGAAAAACAAAGGAAGAAGAGGAGGTGATCCTCTTCTTCCAACCTCCACCAGCGCCTTAGGTTAAGTGGGGAAGAGAGAAAGGAGAGAGGGTTATATATATTGTTAGGATGTATACTAAAAACTTTGCCTTTTGGTTAAGGATACATCTACATTTTAAAGAGAATCAGAAAATCACACAGTGCATGTTTATATTAGTATATGCACTAAACATCTAATGCTTGGCATTGTATATAACATGGTGCATGGTGCCGCACAGAAGATCATGTTATCAGGTTCCTTACCGAAGCATAAGAAAGAGGCTCACAACCGAGAAGGAGTTGGACAAACCATCGGCATGGTTGTAGTGTAATCAGGTGTGGTTTATCTTAACCATAGGATTACACTAGTGTACTTTGTGGACATTGAGTAGGACCAAAAGAGAGGTCATCTAATTTTTGTACTGACCTAGTAAATTGGATTAGACCTCGGATGTTATTATGGAGTACGATCTCTAAATCCCGAAATAATGACGGACATATATTATTAATTATTGTTTCTTTAATTTACCAATGGGCGAGATCTATTCTGTTAGATCGATAGACCCGGTAAGTTGGGAAATAATATTAATAATATGATGTGTCGTTGATTATTGACGGAACCCGTATCCTGGTGAGTTAGGGTGATGATGCCCCCTTAGTGATCTCAAAAGGACCGTCATGTCAAATCTTGCAAGTGGACTATGGTCAGGCATGTCGAAAAGGTTGAGTGGTACTAATCAAGGATCACGAAGATAATTAATTTAATTATCAGTAAATTAAATTAATTATCGGGCATACGATATCTTAAACACGGGGAGATGGACGACTCGTAATAAGTGGAGCCCATATGAAAATATGGGAGTTGGTGAGGAAGTGCAATGGGATCCTTTAGTAGAATGGATCTCCATTAATGGATCAAGTTGGATCCATTAGAGGGCTAAGAACCAACTCCTCCTCATGACCCCTATCTTAGCCCATTAAAGCCCCATAAGAGTCATGATAAAAGGCTGGATTAATTATGGAATTAATTTGGGATTAATTTATTTATTAATCTCGAAATTGATTAAAGAATTAATCAAGGATTAATTAAGGAATTAATTTAGAATTAATTAATCTCGAATTAATTAAAGAATTAATCATAGAATAATTAAGGAATTATTCTATATAAAAATTTAGATGGAATAATTAAAGGAATTAATCATGGATTAATTAAGGAATTATTCTATATAAATTTTTATAATCAATCCATATTTAATTGGAAAATTTTTTCTAATTAAACTAACTAAATCCCCTATAAAAACCCCACCTCTCTCTCCCCCTCTCTCTAATCTAATCTCTCCTCTCTAACTCTTGGGCGCCGGCGAGCATTGGAAGAGAAGGGCTCGGCCCTTCTTCCTCTTGAGTCTTTCTTCGCTCCTTCGAGGTCGCTGCGGATCACAGAGCAAGGGAGGGGTTCTCTCCATCCCTTGGTGGCGTGCAGCAAGAAGGGAGGAAGGAGGAGGTAGTCGCGCAAAGGGTAGGAGTTGGCGCCGGCGGGGAGCTTCTCTTCTCCCTTTTTCTCGGTCTCTTCTTCCTCCACCCCTGCTACAGACGATCACAGAACAAGGAGGAACTTTCTTCACCTGTTGTGGCGTGCGGAAGCAAGGGAGGAAGAAGATTGGAGCGCCGGTAAGCGTGGCCACCTTTGGTGCTTGTCGCCCGAAAAAGGAAGGGCTGCGCTGTAAGGCCCTCCCTTACGTGAGCGACGCGTTACTTTTTTTTTCCTTTCGTACATTATTGCATATGAAGCGTAAATATAGCAGTGGAAATAATACTAAATCATGAACATATACAATTGGATAAATTTCTTTCTAACTAAACTACTTTAAGCATGTGAATCATAGCATAGCATATTTAACAAGAGAGTATATAGTTCTACATTAAGCATGTATATCATAAAGAACTTCAACTCCAACAAGTAGTAAGCGTAACCATAAGAACTAACACATGCAATTTATAATTAGCAACATTAAGTCCATGAGAAATAAGTCCATAAGTAAGAGTAAAGACAACAGTAGGATCGATCTGCCAAGTCACTGCCACACACACACATGCCCTCCTGCTGCTTCCCCTTTAGTTTGATCTACAACATAAGAAGGTAGACTATAAGCATAAAATGCTTAGTAAGCTCCTTGCTTACTCACAAAATCTGTACATCACATATAAGTAGAAATCTATATCATTTGAGATAAACATATAACATGAATAAACACTTTAAGCATCTAAAGCACATAAGCATAAACACTTAAAACATGAATATGTGTGTCGTTATTAAGGACATATGGCATGAGTAAATACTTAAAGCACCTAACATTCGCATAATCTTTAAAAAGTAATCATGTGCATAAACATCAAACATAGCATATGCGATATCATTAAACATGAACATGTGCATAAACATTAAACATAGCATATGCGATATCATTAAACATGAACATGTGCATAAACATTAAACATAGCATATACAATATCATTAAACATAAACATGTGCATAAACATTAAACATAGCATATGCAATATCATTAAACATAAACATGTGCATAAACATTAAGGATGCTCTTTGAAAAATATATATAATATAATACTTGAACATTAACATATCATCATCATTGGGATCCCTGGCTTGTACCCATTCATCATTTGCACGCATCCCTTAGTAGAGTATGAGGTAGCTAATCCCGACCTACTAAGGTACTAGGCAACCTCTAGCCTAGGGGCAGCTACGGTAGTCCAGAACCGGGGCCTTGCTTAGGAGCCCACCCTTTGAACCTTTTTCAAGATCCGGTACAAGCCAATACATAAAGTAAAATAGCATACATGATTCCTTTTCTTTCCATAGCAATTTTGTTCGTCATTTCTTTTCTTTTCTTAGAAATTGCTCTTTAGACATTCTTTTTGTAACGACTCGGAAAATTCTCTTAATATTTTCTTTAAAATATTGATCATGTCTAGATAATTTTTCGAGAGACCTAGAGATATTAGTACGAATCTTAGCCTAGAAATCCATGATCTTTCTCATTTAAATTGAGAAACTAAGTACTAATGGGCCTTATATGGGTTTTTCAGTACCATGGTTATTGGTGGATTTTGGGCAAAATTTAATATAAATATAAATGGATTTTAATTAGAAATATTAGCATAATTATGGGGGATTTTTAGGGGAATTTTCGAAAATAATGGAAAATAAAATAAAAATAAAGTGCATGGATCAAGGATTGAACCTTGGACCTATGGTACCACCATGCATGTACTAACCAATTCACCTAGCAAGGGAGTGCTAGTAGAGGATGAAGTGGATTTTGGTTAAGGCTTAGGGGAAAATGAAGAGTCATGAAAGGAAGAGACACCATGACTCTTCACTTGCCTCCTTAATGTGGTATAAAGAGATGGCATGGGAGTTACTTTGCTTCTTCCACCAAGTCCACCATTCTCCCTCCTCCTTCTTCATCCTAGCCGAAACCCCAAGGGGGGATTTTCTCTTGGGAAAAGTTCCCAAGAAGGCTTCTCCTTCAAGATCCAAGGTTTTGTTCAAGGTTACAAGGGTTAGAGGTGGTCAAAAGGCAACAAGGTCTTCATCCTTCTCTCAAATCTAAGGTCTATAACCAAGATAGTCTAAGGTAAGACCCCCTCACCTGTGGTGTAATGGTTTTCTTGATATGGATATGATCTAAGCTTTTTGTTTGAGATCTAAGATGAAAAATCCATGAAGGAGGACTTAGGGTTTCGGCCACCTCCAAGTTTCCATGGCTAGGGTTAGTTTTAACTCTCTAATGATGGTTCTTATGGTTCCTTATGATGTAAGTTATGTTAGTGGTGATTCATATGAATTCTTACATGCTTAATAGTTCTTATAAATTTCGGCCAAGAACCCTAATCCATGGTTGGACCTTGATCTAACCATTCAACATGTTAATTTTTTTTCCCTATGATATGATGGATAGTAATTGTGTTTTATAAGAATTTTTCCATGAATTTTATGGACCTTTATGTTTCGGCCAAGAGCAAATCTAGGGTTAAGGGATTAGGGTTAGCCTTAATTAGGGGATCAAGTGTTTTTCTATGGCATTTTATGTTTGTATGGGATGTTATTGGTGATCTATATGAATTTTTCCATGGACCTAGGGTTCCTTAGGGTTTCGGCCAAGGCCATAACCAAGGGTTTGGAGTGGGTTAAGACCACAAGGATGCATGTTTATACGGTACTATGATGTATGTATATGTTTAAGTATGTTGGAAGAATCTTTATGCCAATCAAAACCCTAGCTTATGGGTCATGACTTGTATGTTAGGTCATTTGTTATGATGATTCATAAATGTTTAGACCATGTGCCATGAACCTAAGGAAATGTATCATGTATGAAAGGATCTAGGCATGTTTTCCTATGTATCATGACCATGTATGTTTTTATGAATTAAGATACTAATTATGTAGGTATGTCATGAGATAGGAATGATATGTATGTATGCCATGATCTATGAATGATATGTATGATTTATGAATGATATGTATGCATGTCATGTTATGGATGAAAATGATGAACGAAGTTAAAGTTCATGCCTTCGAGGCATAATGATGATATGGAATGAAAATGATGAATGAAGATAAGATACATGCCTTCGAGGCATAATGATGATGTTAAGCATTAAGAAGGAATGATTATGCTATGAATGTTTTATGAATGAAGAACCATGTGAAAGTATTTTATTTTATGAATGAGCTTGTACCGGACCTAAGTAAGGTCCACAGTTCTGGACTACCGATGAAGCTATCCACGGTTCTGGACTACCGATGAAGCTGTCCACGGTTCGGGGACTACCGATGAAGCTGTCCTTACCCTAGTAGGTCGAGATTAGCTACCTCATATTTACTTAGGGATGCGCGCATATGATGTATGAATGTGGTATAAGCCAGGGCCCCTATGATGTTATGATTGTGTTTAAATATTTAAAAGTATGATTTTAAACTAAGCATCCTTATGATATATGCATTCGCCGCATGCATCCATCCATGTTATGCATTACGTTTATGATAAGTAGGCTTATGCAAAGTAAGGTTGTGCAAGGTATGTTTATTCAAGTAAGTTTATGCAAGGTATGTTTATGCGAAGTATGTTTATGTTCATGTTAATTATGATGCCATGATTATGTTTATGTTCATGTTAATTATGATGCCATGATTATGTTTATGTTCATGTTAATTATGATGCCATGGTTATGTTATGTTCATGTTAATTATGATGCCATGATTATATTTATGTTCATGTTAATTTATGATGCTACGATTGTATTTATGTTCATGCTAAATTATGATGTCATGATTCTATTTATGTTCATGCTAAGAATGATGTCATGATTGTATTTATGTTTATGATACGAAGTATGCTATGATATGTAGGATTGAAGCATTATGTTTATGTTTATGTGACGTATGGATTTTTGTGAGTAGGAAAAGGGTCTTACTAAGCCTATGTGCTTATAGTCTTATTTTTCTTATGTCGCAGATCAAGCAAGAGATTACTAAGGGAAGCAGCAGGAGAGGCAAGAACATGTGTGTGTGGTAGTGACATGGCTGAGGATTCCTCTCATTTTACTTATCGCATGTTTGCTGCACTGAAAATGCTTATTTTGGTTTTATGCTCAACTTATGATAGTTATGCCCAGAAACAACTTACTATTCATGAAGTTTATGAATGAGCTACTTGCTACTTGGAATGCTTATGGATAAGTTATGGAAAGTTGATATCATGATGCTATGTATGCTGGTATTATGTTAAGTATAATGTCACCATGTCCATGAATGATAATTTAGGCATGTGTATATGATTTATGTACTAGTTGCATGGTTAAAAGCATGTGTAGAAGAAAAATTATTATTCTACTGCATTAAGATGTTTTATATGTACATGTATGTTTAGCGTAACGTCGCTTTATGGGGAAAAAAAAGCGGGCGTTACACTTTTATTCATAATGTCATACATGTCATGGGCATACATTCAAAACATAAATATCATCATAACTTTCAAGCATGAACATGGCATGAAGAAAACATAATTTCATGGTAAGGAAATTCATAACATGCCAACTTATCATTCATGGTTCATAAAACACATAATGTTCAATTTAAAAATAAGGATAATACACCTAGGGAACTTGTTCCATTTTTTTTATCTATCATGGCATAATGAAACATGGATACCTTTAATTCCACCATAATTCAACATATATTCTACTAGTCAAAAACATTTAGATAGGGTTATCATGGCATAAAAACACAACACAACATCACACAACTCTTACAACATGCATACATTGAATATCCTATTACCAAGAGACATCATCAAGTGAAGTAGTGACCTTAACCCATCCTAAAACCCAATTTAAGGTACTGATCATAAACTTCTAAAGTTCATATCAACATGAAAATGATAAAGAAACAAGAACAATTGATTCATACAACATGCATATAATATATATTCCAACACTAGGAAATGTTAGCAAGTAACATGACATCTTTAACTCTTTTTTTCTTTTCATCTATCATGGTATAATGAAATATGGATACCTTTAATTCAACCTTAATTCATCATATACTCTACTGATCAAAACATTTAGATAGGGTTATCATGGCATAAAAACACAACACAACATCTTACAACTCATACAACATGCATACATTGAATATCCTATTACCAAGAGACATTATCAAGTGAAGTAGTGACCTTAACCCATCCTAAAACCTAATTTAAGAAACTGATCAGAAACTTCTAAGGTTCTTATCAACATGAAAATGATAAAAACAAAAGCAATTGATTCATATGCATATAATACATACTCTAACACTAGGAAGCATTAGCAAGTAACATGGCGCAAAGAGAAGGAGAAAATGAAGGATTGATTCACGTGCCTTGGTGACTCCATGACTTGGGACATCGTCGCCCACACGACGTCCAAGAGGGCAGGGTCATAAGATAGAAGACTGCGAGGTAAACCGCGAGGTATATTTCTCCCGGGCTGAGTTTTCGTTATGATATGTTTTATTGTGCCATTATGCTTTGCCTTGTCATTTCATGTGTGTTAAATTATTATTTTGATTTGAAATCTTAGATAATAATAATTAACTGGACCCCGAAGATAAATACAAAAACCAGCGATCCAAATCATCATCTTTTCTGCGGTTAGTTAATCCAGAAAGTTACAAAGCCTTTGTGGCTAAGTTGTGACTTGGGTTAACTAACACGACGACGAATCGGTCGTTATAGGGACGGGTTTCTATTCGGATTAAATTTTTAATCCGTGGACATAGAGAGGGCTCTCAGATATGACCACGTGGTTGTCTTGGAAACCGCCAAGCCATACCTACATATATATGATTAATTGGAAAATATTCCACTTAATTATAGATTAATTCTTTAATTAATCAGAGATTAATTTCTCAATTAATCAGAGATTAATTCATTAATTAATCAGAGATTAATTCCTTAATTAATCAGCCTTGTATCATAACTCCTATGGGGTACTTATTGGGCTATGATAGGGACCATGAGGAGAAGTTGGTTCTTGGCCCGCTAATGGATCCAAACCCGATCTATTAATGGTGATCCATTCCACTAAAGGATTTCATTGTACTTCCTCACAAACCCCCATATCTTCATATGGGCTCCACATATTACAAGTCATCTATCTCCGTTGTTTAAGATATTGTATGTCCGATAATTAATTTAATTTACTGATAATTAAATTAATTATCATCTTTATCCTTGATTAGTATCACTCAACCTTTTCCTCATGCCGGACCATAGTCCACTTGCAAGATTTGATATGATGACCTTTTTGAGCTCACCAAGGAGGCATCATCATCCCGACTCACTAGGACACAGATTCTGTCAATAATCAACGACACATCATATTATTAATATTATCTCCCAACTTACTGGACCTATCGATCTAACAGAATAGATCTCACCTATTGGCAAATCAAAGCGATAATAATTAATAATATATGCCCGTCATTATTTCGGGATTAAGAGATTGTACTCCATAATATTCTCCGAGGTCTCATCCAATTTACGAAGTCAATACAAAATTGGATGACCTCTCTTTTGGTCCTACTCAATGTACACAAAGCACACTAGTGTAATTCTATGGTTAAAATAAACCACACCTAATTACACTATAACCATCCTGATGGTTTGTCCAACTCCATCTCGGTTGTGAGCCTCTTTCTTATACTTCGGCAAGGAATATGATAACATGATCTTCTGTGCGACACCTCGCACCATGTTATCTACAATGCCAAGCATCAGACAGTTTGTGCACATACTAATAAAATCATGCACTATGTGATTTTCTGATTCTCTTTAAAATGTAAATGTATCCTAACCAAAAGGCAAGGCTTTTAGCAAACATCCTAACAATCTCCCACTTATACTCAAAAACTTTGCTGTTTTCAAAATACCATACATCTGACATCTAGATCCTTCACATGCCTAAAAGCTCTCACTACCAAGGCCTTAGTGAAATGATCCACCTAGGTCATCTTCTGATGCAATCTAGGCAACGACAGCTATTCCTTTTCTGGGTGGTACTTGCTCTCTATGTGTTTTACTTGCCTTATGGACTCGTGATTCCTTCGAGTTTGCAACTGCACCATTTTAATCACATTAAATGTGATAGTTCCTAGCAAAACAGGAATCACATCAAAGTTCATCTTGAGGTTTCTGAACCAAGTAGCTATATTGGTTGCCTCGCAGGCTGTCAGAATATCCAGCCTCCATAGTAAGGTCCATCACGTAGACACTGCGCAACACTCTACTATACAATGGTTCTACCTCCTAAAAGTAAACACAAAACCCAAGGAATATCTATATATGCCCCTATCTAGATTGGAATTCTGTATCCATATAACCTACAGGAAATTGATCTACCCAGTAAATCAACACATAGTCCTTAGTCCTTTTCAGGCACTAATACATGCTTTTATCGCATTGCAATTTTCTTTACCTAGGTTACTCCGATATCTGTTACCCATGCCCACGGCACAACAGATATCTGGCCTCATCTCTATCATACAAGAGACTTCCTCTAGTCGATGCTAGAGGAACCGTCATTACCTACTTTATCACCTTTGATAATCCAACCATATCTCTTATATAGAGTAGCTCCAAAGCTGAAAATTACAAAACTTTCCTTTGGAGGTATCCATGCTAGAATGAGCTAGGATAATGTTTTATATGAAGCTTGAGATAAGCACATCATCCTTTTCTGGAGGTCCCTTAGATCTTTGATCCCCAAGGATGTGTCTTACTTCTCTCAAGTCCTTCATAATTGTGTGGACAACCATACCCTTACGTCTGATAATATTCCATCATTGTTGCCAACTAATAAAATATTATCTACGTATAGTACAAGAATACCACTTTTTCTGTCACATTTTATATGCACAATATCATCCGTCTTTTGAACAAATCCATACAACTGGATTTATCTCTTCAAAGCAGATGACCTCTGTCATAGGTCTAGGGATCTGGTTCATGTTCACTGAGGACCCAATCCATAGACTCTCCAAGAACATGAGTCTTTCAGGTTGCCTAACAACCCTCCCACTACGATAAGGTACCTTTTGTGTATCTTTTGTGACACAAGGTGCAGTGCCTTGTGATATTACTTCTTGTATAGTTGGTACTAAGATCATAATGTCCCCTTATTTAATTTGCTCAGAGTAACTCTACACCTGGACTTGTGATTTATTACATAGTCCTTTTTCTAAGAATCAGACATTTGTCCCAACGAATGTCCTCTGATCCTTAGGACTATTAAACCACCATGTTGTTCCGTTAGGATATCCTACGAATATATGTACTAGATTCCAACTTGTCGGTGTCTCTTTAGAGCATAAGTGCTGAACTACTCATAATTTGAATATGCCTTAGACTAAGTTTCCACTTAGTCCACATCGCTTATGATTTTAAGAGACAACTGACCTAGACAGAATCAAGCATATACACCTTCGTATCTAGGACATACCCCTTAGAACAAATTTGGCTAATCTCAGAGTGGCATATCATCTTCTTAACTATTAACTTAAGAGACCTTCTTCCTTCCATGCTGTAACGCCCGAAAATTCTCGAAACTAATTTTAGAAATATCTTAGAATTTATTCCGAATTTATGGATATTTTTATAGAATTTTTCCATAAACGAAAGTGGCAAAAAGGGATAAAAATGAAAAAAATGTTAAGTGGGATTTGATCCCTGAACCTACGGTGTGAGAGGAGAATGGGCGGACCAACCGAGATGGTTTGCTTTTGTTGAAATAGATTAAGGGAAACAATAGATAACGTGGAATTAGTTAAATTCACCCCCTATAAGTATAAAAGAGGGAGTTACGAGTTTTAGGTTAATTTTCTCCCAACCCAGTGACGCTGACGCCCTCCCTCACGCACGCGACCTCTCCTCTCGCCCTCTCTCCCACCCAAGACAAAGGAGAAGCCAAGGGAAGGTCTCAAGAGGCCCTATTCTCTACGAGAATTCTCGTAGACGCGAGGAGAACGCCAAGGAGCAAGAAGAATGTTGAAATTCGACGTTCCCTAGGGAATTTCAGATTTTATTCGTAAGAAAAACCTAGCGCAGGATATAAGTATCCCTCACCTGCAATATAAGTAGTTTCGGTTGACGTTTCGTATGCTTTAGTTCCTTATATGTATGTCCTACGGTTAGATACCGAGGATTATGAACAAGCACGTTGTATTAACCCTTTAGATTAGTTTTAGAGTCTGAAGGTATCCCTGGATGGGCTTGAGTGCACTTACCCTTCAGTTTTGGGTTAAGGAGCACGTTCGAGTGCCCAGGGAGCGACTTTAAAAGAAAAGAAAGGGTTAAGTCGCAAGGTGTTTGTTAAATTGTTAGTCAGTTAATGCTATAGCAAGCATTAAAGAATAGAAATTCTTGCTTCAGTTATGATTGGGACCAAGGTCCAGTGGGATGGGCTCCTAGTTGCCCCTAGGTTTAGATAACCTAGTAAAAGCAAGAATCAGAAGAGAAAAAAAAAGTATAAAAGAACTATTTTATTTTCAGTTGGCATTGTACCGGACTTCGGTCCAGGGATGGGATCCAAGTTGCCCCTAGGTTCAAATAACCTAGTATGGGATGGGCTCCTAGTTGCCCCTAGGTTTAGATAACCTAGTAGAACCCTAATGGATTCGAGATTTGCTACCTCGGGTTTATTAGGGATGCGCGCACAGTTGGTACATTGCCGGGCCCACAGCAGTTGATTATTATTTTCACCTACTATATGTATTTAGTTTTCAGAAATTCATATTAGCATGTGGTGAATTTAATAATTAGTTTTATGTTAGTTAGTTTCAGTTCCAGTTCAGATATGTATGTCATGCTATAGCTTACTTTTCAGTTTTAGTTCAGTATGTGTCCTGTCTCAGTTATATGCCATGACATTCTATGATATGTGTTTTAGCATGAGCCTAGCGTGATTTCTTATAGATATGAGCATGTATGTGCATAGCATATTTTACAAAAGCATAATTCGAGTTTTCATAGTTTTGTGAGGCTAGATGGTACTTACTAAGCTTTATGCTTATTAGTTTGCATTTCCTTATACTGCAGATACAAGTAAAGGAAAGCACTAGTAGCGGAGGCGGCGGGCTTGATGCAAAGTGTGTGTGATGGTGGAGTTGGAATAAAAGTCTTCGGAACTTGCAAAGCATAGAAATAGTCTTTATTATGCTTCTTTAGTTATTCCCAATATGTTATGTGAACCATGTATGAATTTAATTAGACTTGTATTCGTGGTGCATAGTATGCTTGAAGTAGTTTACTTACCTAACTTAATATTGGTTTTGTGAATGCTTGAATGTCATGAGTCATTTACTTGTAATATGGTAATTTAGATCCATGCTTAAGCTTTAGAGATAAGAGCTTGATACTTTTGATTTACATGCTAAATATATAGGATATGCTTGTTCTAAGATGTATGCACCATATAGAATGACATGTAGTAGCTAAGAATGCTCTTAGATATGAATAACGAATGGTTTCAATAAGAAATTGATACAAACTTGGCACATTCATGTTTATGTCTCTACATGTCACTTTTATGATTTCTAAGTTGCTATACATGCTAGAAACCCCCTAAAAACATGTATCAAATGCCCTAGAATCATTGTAGACCTGTTAGGAAGCTTAGATATGAATTTATGGAGCATTTGGTACGGGAACTCTGAAATCTGGGTTTTCAGAACTACCAGTCGACTGGGAAAATACCAGTCGACTGGTATCGGGCACAGAAACATTCTGTGGCCCGACCAGTCAACTGGCATATAGCAGTCGACTGGTACTATGTAAAACAAAACTGGGGTAGAGCAGCTGGTTAGTGCTTTAGCCATGCAACCCAGAGGTTGGGGGACCGAATCCTGCCAAGATAAAAAAATATAAGTTTTGCTTTATTTTAGGCTAGTTAGTACTTTCAACATGTTTATGAATTGTTAGTTCAGTAAATAGCGAAATAAGAATTTTCAAAATTCTCCCAGTTGGTTTAGCATTTTTAGAAATCATTAATTAGTCAGTTGGTCAGTTAGTTAGTAGTGACGATCCGCCTTAAAGCCTAGTACCAGAAGGCGGGTCGTTACAGAGTGGTATCAGAGCAAGTTCCATCTTTCCTCCTCACACACATCAGCATCAGACCTGCAGCTTCTAAGTAAGAGTATCTTTCACATTACTATATTTTCTTGCTTTCAGATTTATAGTATTTTCATGTTATTCATGCTATCTGTTTTCTAGCCAGTTCTTGTTTACAGTTAACGGAAGCATGTTTAATACCTTAGTTTATATCTATAGCATGTTTTAGAATTAAAATATGAATTGTATGATCCTCATCTATTCTAGATAATGGCAAGAGGACGCTCAGTTAGAAGAGCACCAGTTACTGAGCCTCAGCAGGAGGCAGACCACTCAGTGCCTCCAGCGGACCTGGCAGAGGTAGTAGCACGACTGCAGAGACAGGTAGCGGAACAGCAGCAAGTAATTGCTGCTCTAACCGCTAATCAGCAGGCTACTCCCACTGTTACCCCAGAGCCCCAGGTGGAGACGCCGATAGTGACGGAGGTTCCACCTGTGGCACCAGTCCCACCAGTCATGCCAGTAGCCCTATCAGCAGGGGCAAAGAGGGAAGCTTATCTGATCCAGTGGCAGAAGATCAAGCCAGAGACCTTCTCAGGCACCAGTGAACCATGGGATGCCCAAGCATGGTTCAAGACCCTAGAGAGTAACATAGAGCTCCTAGACTGGCCAGAGCATGAAAAAGTGAAGTGCACCTCCTTCTGCCTAGCCGGAGACGCACGTATGTGGTGGGAGCGTATCAAGATCAAACGCCCAGTCAATCAGATGACCTGGGCTAGATTTGAAGAGGAGTTTTTTTGAAGAATTCTTCCACCTGCGGGTCACAAACCGCCACTACGACGAGTTCACAGAATTTCGGCAGGGCAACCTATCAGTAGAGGAAGCCGTGAAGAGATTCAACAGGTTGGCGCATCTGTGTCCCGAATTAGTCAGCACTGAACGAGAGCGAGTCAGGCTAATGCTCAAAATGCTAAGGCCAGAGATAGCACTAAATGTGGCCAGCAGCATCCATAGGCCGCAAACCTCAGAAGAACTAGTGAGCAGTGCTCTGATCGCCGAGCATTACCTGAATAGCATGCGACAGCAGAAGACAGTTGTGACAGAGAATAAGGGCCAAGGCAGTAGCACAGGAACTCAGAAACCCCAGGGCTCCAACTCTAACTGGAAAGGAAAGAATCAAGGCAAAAGAAAGTAGTGGAACAATCCAAAAGGGGAGCCAGCCAATAAGCAAACCAAGTATCCCACTTGTTCCAACTGTGGGAGACAGCACTCAGGTGTCTGCCGCCTGGGCACCCGAGGGTGCTACACCTGTGGTCAGGAAGGGCATATGGCCAAGCAATGCCCTAACAAGGCCAACTTACCTCCCCCACAGCCTATTCAGTATGGAGGTAAGCCGGCCCAGCTTCACCTGATGCAGACTGCACTAGAGGGTCCTCAGATCAGTCAAGGCAGATTAGAAGCTCCACCAGCTACCACCAATGCACAGGTTTTCTCACTGACCAGAGAGGATGTAGCCACCGCCTCTATAGTTGTATAGGTCAGATTAGTATTTTAAACCTGCATGCATCTGTACTTTTCGATACTGGGGCAACTCATTCATATGTATCCAGGACATTCGCCGGAAAACTAGCAATACCTCCAGATGTACTTAGTGGTCAGTTCCTGACTACTCTGCCCTCCGGAGACATCATGGCATCTACGCACTGGCTCCGTGCCATACCAGTCAGCATTTCAGACAGAGAGCTTTACTGTGATTTGGTAATACTGAATATGTCCGACTATGATGTCATTTTTGGGATGGACTTCCTGAGCAAATACGGCGCTTCTATAGAGTGCCAAAAAAGGAAAGTCGTATTCCAACCAGAGACAGGAGAGCAGTTTGAATACATCGGAGAACCAAAGAAGAAGGCCAAGAAATTTCTCTCCGCCATGAAAGCACGGAAACTACTGAGTACAGGATGTGCTGGATTTCTAGCACATGTAGTCCATGCCGAACAAGTCAAGGACCAAAAGCTCGAAGAGGTCCCAGTGGTATGTGACTACCCAGCAGTCTTCCCTGACGAGCTACCAGGCCTAGCACCAGACAGAGAGATTGAATTTGAGATCGAACTCGTTCCGGGTACAAATCCGATCTCAAAAGCACCATACCGTATGGCTCCAGCAGAATTGAAAGAACTTCAGGAGCAACTACAGGAGTTACTCGACAAGGGCTTCATCCGCCCTAGTCATTCACCATGGGGAGCTCCAGTGTTGTTCGTGAAGAAGAAAGACGGGTCCATGTGCCTGTGTATAGATTACCGAGCTTTGAATCAAGTCACCATTAAGAATCGGTACCCTCTACCCAGGATCGATGATTTGTTCGATCAGCTAAAGGGATCCACAGTCTTCTCAAAGATAGATTTGAGATCCGGCTATCACCAGGTCAAAGTCAGAGAGGGTGATATTCCCAAGACAACGACATTTATGGACCTCATGAACAGAGTATTCAGGGAGTACTTAGATAAGTTTGTCATCGTCTTCATTGATGACATTCTTATCTACTCAGGAACTCAGGAGGAACATGTTGAGCATCTCAGGACAGTATTGCAGATTCTTCAGCAGAGCCAGCTGTATGCAAAATTCTCAAAATGTGAATTCTGGCTCGATCAGGTGTCTTTTCTAGGTCACATCATCTCCAAGGAAGGGGTGATGGTAGACCCCAGCAAAATAGAAGCAGTAAGTAACTGGATCAGACCGAAGAATGCCAGTGAGATCAGAAGTTTTCTGGGTCTAGCCGGTTACTACAGGAAGTTCGTAGAGAATTTCTCCAGAATAGCCTCCCCACTTACAGCTCTTACCAGAAAGAACAAGAAGTTTCAGTGGACAGAGGACTGCGAGAACAGTTTTACAGAATTAAAGAGAAGATTGACTAGTGTTCCCATCCTGACTCTTCCCGAGACCACTGACAGCTTTGACATATATAGCGATGCATCTAAATTAGGACTTGGAGCAGTGCTGATGCAGAATGGCAAGGTTATTGCCTATGCCTCTAGACAACTCAAGGATTATGAGAAGAATTACCCTACCCATGACCTTGAGCTAGCTGCAGTAGTGTTCGTTCTCATGATTTGGAGGCATTACTTATACGGAGCTCAGTGTAGGATTTTCACAGATCATCAGAGTCTAAAGTAGTTCTTTACTCAGAAGGATCTGAACATGAGACAACGCAGGTGGCTTGAGCTAGTCAAGGATTATGACATTGACATCCTCTACCATCCAGGTAAAGCTAATAAGGTGGCAGATGCACTTAGCAGAAAATCTAGTGCCACCCTACTAGCTTTGTCCACGATGTCACAGCCCCTTCGGAAAGAGTTATCAGAGTTCGGACTAGAAATTTTAGTTGGGCAGCTCTCCACTTTGACATTAGTGTCCACCCTGATTGAAGACATCCAGACAGCACAGGATCAAGATCCTGACCTTCAGAAAATCAAGCAGGGGATGACAGAAGCCGAAAATGGAGAATTTCGCCTATCAGATAATGGGACACTGTACTACGGTGACCGCTTATGTGTTCCGAACCAAGAAGAGCTCCGAAGGAAGATCCTAGAGGACACACATAGATCTCCTTATGCGATGAATCCTGGTTCCACCAAAATGTACCAAGACCTCAGGGGACGTTTTTGGTGGCCCGAGATGAAGAGAGACATCGCCAGATATGTCAGTACCTGTCTGACATGCCAAAGAGTCAAGGCAGAACATCAGAGACCAGGTGAAGTTCTGCAGCCTATTCAGATTCCAGAATGAAAATGGGAAGATATTTCCATGGATTTTATAGTGGGACTACCCCGAACCACGAATGGATATGATGCAATCTGGGTAATAGTAGACAGATTGACTAAATCTGCCCACTTCCTAGCTATCAGGATCTCCTATTCTATGGAACAGCTAGCTCAGTTATACCTCAAGGAGATCGTCAGGCTACATGGGGTCCCTAGGAGTATCATCTCAGATCGGGACAGTAGGTTCACTTCACACTTCTGGGAGTGCGTACAGACAGCACTAGGCACCAAATTGAAGTTTAGCACAGCTTTCCATCCTCAGACAGATGGTCAGACAGAGAGAGTTAATCAAGTACTAGAAGATATGCTCAGAACTTGTGCTCTAGATTTCAAGGGCAGTTGGTGCAGATACCTGTGCTTAGCAGAATTCGCCTACAACAATAGTTATCAGGCCACTATCGGCATGGCACCCTACAAGGCTTTATATGGGCGGAGGTGTAGATCTCCTATCTGCTGGTACGAGGGTGGTGAGAGGCAAGAGTTAAGCCTACAAACAGATCTTATAGATGATACCACCGTAGCCATACAGCAGATCCGCCAGAGAATAGAAACAGCTCAGAGTCGCTAGAAGAGCTATGCTGATACACGACGCAGACCATTGGAGTTTGAAGTTGGGGATTCAGTGTTCCTCAGAGTGGCTCCCATGAAGGGAGTAATGCGTTTTGGGAAGAAGGGCAAGCTAAGTCCCAGATATGTAGGACCATACCCCATCACTAGAAGAGTTGGCAAAGTAGCTTATGAGTTAGAGCTACCTCAGGAGATGTCAGCTATCCACAATGTATTTCATGTTTCCATGCTGAAGAAGCATATCCCAGATGCCACCCAGGTGATAGAGCCACAGACAGTACAAATTCGCGAAGATCTCAGTTATGATAGTCAGCCTATTCAGATAATAGACCGAGCAGTTAAGAAATTGCGAAACAAGGAGGTACCATTAGTGAAAGTCATATGGCAAAATAACAGAGTAGAAGAGGCAACATGGGAACCGGAGGACAGCATGAGGCAGAAATACCCAGAGTTGTTTCAAGTTCGAGGACGAACTTTTTATAAGGTATGGGGGATTGTAACGCCCGAAAATTCTCGAAACTAATTTTAGAAATATCTTAGAATTTATTCCGAATTTATGGATATTTTTATAGAATTTTTCCATAAACGAAAGTGGCAAAAAGAGATAAAAATGAAAAAAATGTTAAGTGGGATTTGATCCCTGAACCTACGGTGTGAGAGGAGAATGGGCGGACCAACCGGGATGGTTTGCTTTTGTTGAAATAGATTAAGGGAAACAAAAGATAACGTGGAATTAGTTAAATTCACCCCCCATAAGTATAAAAGAGGGAGTTACGAGTTTTAGGTTAATTTTCTCCCAACCCAGCGACGCCGACGCCCTCCCTCACGCACGCGACCTCTCCTCTCGCCCTCTCTCCCACCCAAGACAAAGGAGAAGCCAAGGGAAGGTCTCAAGAGGCCCTATTCTCTACGAGAATTCTCGTAGACGCGAGGAGAACGCCAAGGAGCAAGAAGAACGTCGAAATTCGACGTTCCCTCGGGAATTTCAGATTTTATTCGTAAGGAAAACCTAGCGAAGGATGTAAGTATCCCTCACCTGCAGTATAAGTAGTTTCGGTTGACGTTTCGTATGCTTTAGTTCCTTATATGTATGTCCTACGGTTAGATACCGAGGATTATGAACAAGCACGTTGTATTAACCCTTCGGATTAGTTTTAGAGTCTGAAGGTATCCCTGGATGGGCTTGAGTGCACTTACCCTTCAGTTTTGGGTTAAGGAGCACGTTCGAGTGCCCAGGGAGCGACTTTAAAAGAAAAGAAAGGGTTAAGTCGCAAGGTGTTTGTTAAATTGTTAGTCAGTTAATGCTATAGCAAGCATTAAAGAATAGAAATTCTTGCTTCAGTTATGATTGGGACCAAGGTCCAGTGGGATGGGCTCCTAGTTGCCCCTAGGTTTAGATAACCTAGTAAAAGCAAGAATCAGAAGAGAAAAAAAAAGTATAAAAGAACTAGTTTATTTTCAGTTGGCATTGTACCGGACTTCGGTCCAGGGATGGGCTCCAAGTTGCCCCTAGGTTCAGATAACCTAGTATGAGATGGGCTCCTAGTTGCCCCTAGGTTTAGATAACCTAGTAGAACCCTAATGGATTCGAGATTTGCTACCTCGGGTTTATTAGGGATGCGCGCACAGTTGGTACATTGCCGGGCCCACAACAGTTGATTATTATTTTCACCTACTATATGTATTTAGTTTTCAGAAATTCATATTAGCATGTGGTGAATTTAATAATTAGTTTTATATTAGTTAGTTTCAGTTCCAGTTCAGATATGTATGCCATGCTATAGCTTACTTTTCAGTTTTAGTTCAGTATGTGTCCTGTCTCAGTTATATGCCATGACATTCTATGATATGTGTTTTAGCATGAGCCTAGCGTGATTTCTTATGGATATGAGCATGTATGTGCATAGCATATTTTACAAAAGCATAATTCGAGTTTTCATAGTTTTGTGAGGCTAGATGGTACTTACTAAGCTTTATGCTTATTAGTTTGCATTTCCTTATACTGCAGATACAGGTAAAGGAAAGCACTAGTAGCGGAGACGGCGGGCTTGATGCAAAGTGTGTGTGATGGTGGAGTTGGAATAAAAGTCTTCGAAACTTGCAAAGCATAGAAATAGTCTTTATTATGCTTCTTTAGTTATTCCCAATATGTTATGTGAACCATGTATGAATTTAATTAGACTTGTATTCGTGGTGCCTAGTATGCTTGAAGTAGTTTACTTACCTAACTTAATATTGGTTTTGTGAATGCTTGAATGTCATGAGTCATTTACTTGTAATATGGTAATTTAGATCCATGCTTAAGCTTTAGAGATAAGAGCTTGATACTTTTGATTTACATGCTAAATATATAGGATATGCTTGTTCTAAGATGCATGCACCATATAGAATGACATGTAGTAGCTAAGAATGCTCTTAGATATGAATAACGAATGGTTTCAATAAGAAGTTGATACAAACTTGGCACATTCATGTTTATGTCTCTACATGTCACTTTTATGATTTCTAAGTTGCTATACATGCTAGAAACCCCCTAAAAACATGTATCAAATTCCCTAGAATCATTGTAGACCTGTTAGGAAGCTTAGATATGAATTTATAGAGCATTTGGTATGGAATAGGTCGACTTTGACACATTCTGAAACTCTGAAATCTGGGTTTTCAGAACTACCAGTCGACTGGGAAAATACCAGTCGACTGGTATCGGGCACAGAAACATTCTGTGGCCCGACCAGTCTACTGGCATATAGCAGTCGACTGGTACTGTGTAAAACAAAACTGGGGTAGAGTAGCTGGTTAGTGCTTTAGCCATGCAACCCAGAGGTTGGGGGACCGAATCCTGCCAAGATAAAAAAATATAAGTTTTGCTTTATTTTAGGCTAGTTAGTACTTTCAACATGTTTATGAATTGTTAGTTCAGTAAATAGCGAAATAAGAATTTTCAAAATTCTCCCAGTTGGTTTAGCATTTTTAGAAATCATTAATTAGTCAGTTAGTCAGTTAGTTAGTAGTGACGATCCGCCTTAAAGCCTAGTACCAGAAGGCGGGTCGTTACACATGCGTTGCACCATCCTGTTGGGGCGCACCAGGTGCAATGAATTGGGATCGAATCTCAATTCTCTAATAAGTAAGTCCTACAACTATCCTAGAGGTACTTGTCATCATGATCTAATCATAATGTCACAATACTTTTACTTTGATATTTCTTCTACATCAAACTTGAACTATTTGATCTCATCAAAGTATTCAGTCTTGCAGTACATCAAGTAAATGTAGTATGTCCTTTAAATAATTGTTTATCACCTAAACAAAGTATCCAAGGGTACCTAATAACCATCATTTTGTTGATTATTTTCGGCTCTAAAATCCATGTTTGATCCACATTTTATATGCTTAAGTTTGCAATTTTATTAGGTTTCATGTATTCCTTTCATTTTGGCTTTTAATTCTAATCTTTGTATATTTGGGATATTTTTTGCACTAATTTGAATATCATTTTGTAGGCTTAAATTGATCATGGACCTAGATCAAATTGGGTCAGACTTAAGTCAGGATTGGATCCAGATCAAAAGGATCAAACATTGGATTAATAGGAGCCGTCCATTCCAGAGAACGGCTAGATCTGAGCCATCGGTCAACTTCTGGTCGATCCGAGTCCAAGATAGAATCAATCATGACCAGAGATCAAGATCTGAAAATTTCAGCCAAATCAGAAGTGATCTGACCGTTGGATCGAGCTCAAGATGTTCTAGACCATCCATTCAAGAACAGGGAAGATCTGGACCATCCGCCACTGATCTGGTCAATCTGAGCTGGGGATAGGTAGATCAGTGCCATTGATTGGGATCTGTGGAATTTGGTTCAGATCGGAAGAGATCCGACCGTTGGATGAAGTCAGATTGATCTCAGCCGTCTGTTGCTGCCATCCTATGATTGAACCCAAAAGCTGGGTTAACTCAAGCTGAGCTCTGGCTGGGCTGAACTGACCCAAGGCTGGACTGAGCCAATTGCTGGCTGAGGTTGACTGAACCCAAAGGGGCTGAGCTGAATCCAAGCTGGAATGGACTGCTGACTGAACCGAACTGCTTGGCTTGATTGAACTCAAGCTCTGTTGACTGAACCCTTGGCTAAATCAAACACGAGTTGGCTTGGCTGACCGAACTCACGCGCAGATCAAAAAGGGGCAGCATCGCGAGAGCTAGGTTATCGATCGGCAGAGGGGATCACACACAAGCGACTCCATCTTCCGCCATCGCCGCCGGCCATTGCAAGAAGCTAGGGCTAGGGAGTTCCGTATCCTAGCTGGTCGGAGCGCCATCCACCTTCATCCTCCCGCCATCACACGAGCTAGGGTCCGGGGTTCGAGCCCTAGTCGATCATCTCCCTCACCGCAGCTTTCTCTTTCGGGGTTCGGAGAGAAAACGATCAACCATCCTTCACCCGAAGCCGGCGATCAAATTTTTACTGCATTTCTTTCTTCTGTTTTTCTTTACAGCAATTCGTCCAAGTTCTTACAGTTTTCGTCAGCAGTTTCTTCCTAGTTTTCATTTACATGCAATTTCTTCATTTTCGGCAGTAGTTCTTCACCGCAATTTCCCTTCGTAGCAGCTTTGTTTCGTTGCAGCAATTTCTTCTTCACAGCCATTCTTCAGATCCAGTGGCCGATTTCCAACAATTCGTCAGTTGTTCTCATCAGCACTCTTTCATCAGTTCTTCATTAGCTCCTCTCTTCAATTACGACAGCAGATTTCTTTCCAGATAGCAGTTCTTCAATTCAGCTCATTTTCATCAGGCAGCATTTGCTTCACAGCCACAGCCGAGTTTGGTAGCTCTGTTCCACTTCCAGCAGCTTTCATCAGCTTGGTTGATTGAATTGTGTTGATAATTGAATGTTATTGTTAATTGAAGAATGTTATGTGTTTGATTTTTGAATTCTTGTATTGATGGATCTTCCACAATTCAAATGGCACTTACTTTTGTCATTTTAATTCATGCCCATATAGTGTTTGGTTAAATGCTTGTTAGAACAATTTCTTTCAATTGTGATGTTTCCTAGTGCTTAACTCTTGGTTTGTGTTGTTCTTCTTATTGCTTTAAGTTTTACGTCTTCGTTTACATGCAATTAAGCTAGGTTAGGTTAGATTTCTTTAATGTTGTAAGTTTTGTTCCATGTTTAGTTTTGTCAATTTCAAGTTGTCTTTTCTTTTCTGCAAATGTAGTTAGGTTAATTTAGATTTCATTACTTGCACTGTCTTTCTTTAATTAGAACTAGATTTCATACCTGCTTTGTCATTTCTTTTCGTAGTATAATCGTTTAAATCCAGAACCCAGTTTCATATCCAAAACCCAAAAGCAATAAGATTCAACCATGAGAATTATCATGCATCAACTACATTCGTTGGGAGACGACTCGATTTACTCTATGCTATATTAGTTTAGATCAATTCGGTACTTTAATTGTATTTGAAACCATAACACGACAAAAACGGTTGTCAAATTTTTGGCGCCGTTGCCGGGGAAGAAACTAGTTGATTTGTTTGATTTTTGCTTGTGTGCTTATGGGCATATCATTGGATTATATTTTCTTATGCTTTATCTTTTGTATACGGGTACTGCCATTTTTCTTGTTTGTTTTGTGACAGGACTGCCAGTTCAAAATGTTTCCATTTACTTACCAGCAGTCGTGTCAACAATTCCAACAATATCAGCAACCAAATCAAGATTTTCAACAACCCTACTCGAATTATCAGCAACTAAATCAGTTTTTTCAGCCACAAGTTCAACCATCATTCCAAAATTTTCAGCCAAGTCAGAATTTTCAGATTGGGCAGCCACCACTTCAGCAATTTCAGCCCAACCTTCAGCCACCTTATCAACAAGATCAATCACCTTTTGTAAGTTTTCAGCAAGGAAATAATCAATTTCAGCCTCCACCTGAGCCATGGCAGCAAGAATTTCAACCCATACAGAATTCTTAGCTTCAACATTCACAGCCCTTTAATCAGAATTTCCAGCAACAAACCCAGAATTTCCAGCCCCCGCAATTTCAGTTTTCACCACCACAATTTCAGCCTCAGATCCAGGATTTCCAGGGCTACAATTTTCAGCAATCTCCACCAACTTGTGAAACAACTTTTCAGCAGTTTAATCAGCCTGTTCAACCATTTTATCAACCCCCACAGTCTCAATTTCAACAAATGTTTCAACAAGAGCTTCAAAACCTCGGAAGGCAAATGGAACAAGTGGCTAGTGATTTGAATCAGATAAAAGCCCAAAGATCAGAACAGTTATATTCTCAAGATACTCTTAATTCTGAGAGCCCCGGAGTTGGTTTTATATCAGTTCAAGGTGACCCTAGTGCATGGCCAAGTCCTTCTTCAAGTGATCTTGCAAATTTAGTGGAAGAAGAAGAAGAAATCATCAAATATAAGGCACCTACATCATGCATCCCTTCGGAGATTCCTATTCAAAATTCACTTCCAAATTTTTCGGCTCAAGAAGAAGACTCTGAAACACTACAGGACCCTTCTCATTTTTTATTTTGTGATGATAATGTTATTGATGGTCCTAATTTTTCTGATATTGTTGTTGCAGATATTACAGAAGGAGCAAGAATAGGAGATGATTCTAAAGGTGTAGGGGATTGCACTAAGCCCCAGGGACCACCACAATTGACTGGTACATTAGAAGATTCAGAGGATGAACCAGAAAGTGTAGGGACTTGCATGGTGGAAGCAAGAACCCAAGGATCACCTGCTTCAGTTGAGTGTCCACCAGAACCTGAAGTAGAGCTTGTACTTGACCAGGAGGGGACCGCAGTTACATCTATTCTTGTAGAACCTCCAGGTATTCTTCAGCACGAACAGGTAAGTATTCCTTCTATTTCTTTGGAAAAATCAATAGAGGCACCTCACTCTGAGTTTATTGTTTGTGATGAGTTTATTGACACATCTTTTGTAGAAATTGTTTGTGAGAAACCTGTAGAGACACCTGAAATTGATGTTGTTTGTTACGATGAATCCCTTGATACATCTTTTGTGGATATGGATTGTAAAAATTTTTTAGAAGTGCCCCAAATTGATGTTGTATGTCATGATAAATCTTTTGATACATCTTTTGTGGATATGGAGTGTGAAAAATTTTAGAAGAGCCTGAAATTGAAGTTGTTTATTGTGATGAATCTCTTGCTATAACTTATGCTGAAGTTGAGTGTGAAAAACTTATGGAGGTACCTCAAATTGATTTCAGTGGTTGTAATGCATTGCTTGATACATTCTTGTTGGACAATAATTGTGAAAATTCCATTGAGGTATCCAAAATAGATTTCATGGGTGGTGATAAGTTTCTTGAATTACCCTTGGTGGATATTAATTGTGAAAAATTCATTGAGATATCAGAAACTGATTTTATTGGATGTGATACATTTTTGGATACATTTCATGCAAAGACTGATGTTATTTCATTTCTTTCTTACCCTGCACGCTTGAGAAAGGTATTACATGGTTTTGCAGGGTCCCGAAGACTTATGGAGTGGGTGCTTCATCTGAACAGACTCCAACCTCCTGGAAGAACTTTCAAAAGACATCAAGAGGGAGGAGAAGGTCATAGCACTCCATCTCTTACTTGGATCTTGTACCTTAATCGTCTACGGCCACCCGAATATTTTTCTGTAAAGTTCAAGTGTGGGGGAGACATGCAGCATGACATAGATCAAATGAAGGAAGCTCTCTCAGCTACTCCTACTCCTCCACTACCACGATGGAGGTTGTTTCTTGATAGACTCCGACCGCCAGAAATAAAGGAGAGTTTGTTCCTTTACTTTCCTTTTCTTATTTTTCTTTGTGTTCATGCTCGCATGTTTGTCTGCTTTCATACTTTGCATTCATGTTTTGTTTCCTCATTCTGCATTTTGTTTGGCTTTGAATAAATCTTGTTTGATTTCGAGTTGTATCTCCTTACATGTTCCTTTATTATGCTTTGAGAATCATAAAAGATAGTTAAGTCTGATTATCGAGTTTTGGTTTCCTTGGTATGCTTGGGGATATTAATTGCATTTAGTCATTTGTTGTGGTGATAGACTCTATCTTGTTGGATTAAGCATGACATTTTATTGATCACCTAGTGAGAATATTACCATGCCTATCCTTAATCCTCTTATGTGTGATAGCATTTGTGATATTTGACACTCTAGAACTTGCTTTTGATTCTTTTTGAAATTACATTAGCATAAGCTTACATGAATATGATAGAGGCAACCTTTCTTGTTGAACTTTTAGTTTTCCTCTCCTTTATTATTGTCACTACTGGGCATTTCACCTATTGCTTTTATATTTCATTGTCTCTACTTTACCAGATCTTTTCATTGTCATTACATATTCACTGTCATATCTTTATTAGCTTATTCTTCCCTTGAGCATGCATGAGAGCATGAGGTGATTACATGATGAGTTACATTTTTATTTCTCTATTATCAGCCTCTATTATTGTGAGTTTTAGATGGTATCATGCTTTACTACATTGCCCGAGATGGTCAAGTTTTAAGTGTGGGGGGGAGACAAGTGTATATGGATGAATGCTTGTGTGAAAAAAAATTCTCCCTATGTGAAAAAAAAGAGAAAATCTCTCTATGAAAAAAAAAAGAAAAAAAAGAGAGATAGGAAAAAAAAAGAATGAAAAAAAATTCTCCCTATGTGAAACAAAAGAGAAAATCTCTCTATGAAAAAAAGAGAGATAGGAAAAAAAAGAAAAGAATGAAAAAAAAAATCTCTCTATGTGAAAAAAAAATCCTCAAGCATTCGAGATTTTGTTAGTCATGAACAAAAAGGAATATTTTCTTGATGTGTACTCATTTGATATCTTTATTAGAGAATCTCAAGAGTGAAGTTGTTGATCCCTACATGCACTTTGAGAGATGTTGTAAATGGTTGATGTGTAGTGCATTGAGAATGTGAAAGGAGCATTATGAGTGTTGGAGGTTTGATTGAGTTATTTACTTTGGACTATTGTTTGATTGTATACATCATGTTAATTACCCCAATGCTCTCATCTTCTCTTTGATCTTCTTTCATGCTCTTTATGATCTTCTTTGTTATCTACTTTCTTGTTCTCTTGTTAGCATTTGGTTTCATTATTATTCATTGAAAAGCCCTCTTGATTTGTGTACTTATGTTATGGTAGTGGAGAAGTAGAAGATAATCAAGCATATGGTAGTGCAATGTCATGAATGCTTTGAGAGAACTCCACTTCCATATTTATTATTTTTGTGAGCATCAGTGCATATATCCATCTTGTGAGGTCTTTGTCATGCTTAGTTTATTCAAGTTGATGAAATTACCATGCTTTTGACTTATGTGAGATTTGAAACCATAAATACATGGATTCTTGAGACCTGATGATCCTAAGTAACTTTCTTTTATTATTTCTTAAGGTATTGATAGGGGATGTAATGTTTGGGAGATATGTTGTTTTCTTTTAGTTTTGTTTACTTGCCCGAGACGTGCAAGAATAATGTGGGGGAGTTGATAACCATCATTTTGTTGATTATTTTCGGCTCTAAAATCCATGTTTGATCCACATTTTATATGCTTAAGTTTGCAATTTTATTAGGTTTCATGTATTCCTTTCATTTTGGCTTTTAATTCTAATCTTTGTATATTTGGGATATTTTTGGCACTAATTTGAATATCATTTTGTAGGCTTAAATTGATCATGGACCTAGATCAAATTGGGTCAGACTTGAGTCAGGATTGGATCCAGATCAAAAGGATCAAACATCGGATTAATAGGAGCCGTCCATTCCAGAGAACGGCTAGATCTGAGCCATCGGTCAACTTCTGGTCGATCCGAGTCCAAGATAGAATCAATCATGACCAGAGATCAAGATCTAAAATTTCAGCCAAATCAGAAGTGATCTGACCGTTGGATCGAGCTCAAGATGTTCTAGACCATCCATTCAAGAACAGGGAAGATCTGGACCATCCGCCACTGATCTGGTCAATCTGAGCTGGGGATAGGTAGATCAGGCCATTGATTGGGATCTGTGGAGTTTGGTTCAGATCGGAAGAGATCCGACCGTTGGATGAAGTCAGATTGATCTCAGCCGTCTGTTGCTGCCATCCTATGATTGAACCCAAAAGCTGGGTTAACTCAAGCTGAGCTCTGGCTGGGCTGAACTGACCCAAGGCTGGACTGAGCCAATTGCTGGCTGAGGTTGACTGAACCCAAAGGGGCTGAGCTGAATCCAAGCTGGAATGGACTGCTGACTGAACCGAACTGCTTGGCTTGATTGAACTCAAGCTCTGTTGACTGAACCCTTGGCTGAATCAAACACGAGTTGGCTTGGCTGACCGAACTCACGTGGAGATCAAAAAGGGGCAGCATCGCGAGATCTAGGTTATCGATCGGCAGAGGGGATCACACACAAGCGACTCCATCTTCCGCCATCGCCGCCGGCCATTGCACGAAGCTAGGGCTAGGGGGTTCCGAATCCTAGCTGGTCAGAGCGCCATCCACCTTCATCCTCCCGCCATCACACGAGCTAGGGTCCGGGGTTCGAGCCCTAGTCGATCATCTCCCTCACCGCAGCTTTCTCTTTCGGGGTTCGGAGAGAAAACGATCAACCATCCTTCACCCGAAGCCGGCGATCAAATTTTTACTGCATTTCTTTCTTCTGTTTTTCTTTACAGCAATTCGTCCAAGTTCTTACAGTTTTCGTCAGCAGTTTCTTCCTAGCATTCATTTACATGCAATTTCTTCATTTTCGGCAGTAGTTCTTCACCGCAATTTCCCTTCGTAGCAGCTTTGTTTCTTTGCAGCAATTTCTTCTTCACAGCCGTTCTTCAGATCCAGTGGCCGATTTCCAACAATTCGTCAGTTGTTCTCATCAGCACTCTTTCATCAGTTCTTCATTAGCTCCTCTCATCAATTACGGCAGCAGATCATCAGATTTACAGCACTGTCTTCCTAGCTCATTTTCATCAGGCAGCATTTGCTTCACAGCCACAACCGAGTTTGGTAGCTCTGTTCCACTTCCAGCAGCTTTCATCAGCTTAGTTGATTGAATTGTGTTGATAATTGAATGTTATTGTTAATTGAAGAATGTTATGTGTATGATTTTTGAATTCTTGTATTGATGGATCTTCCACAATTCAAATGGCACTTACTTTTGTCATTTTAATTCATGCCCATATAGTGTTGTGTTTGGTTAGATGCTTGTTAGAATAATTTCTTTCAATTGTGATGTTTCCTAGTGCTTAACTCTTGGTTTGTGTTGCTCTTCTTATTGCTTTAAGTTTTACGTCTTCGTTTACATGCAATTAAGCTAGGTTATGTTAGATTTCTTTAATGTTGTAAGTTTTGTTCCATGTTTAGTTTTGTCAATTTCAAGTTGTCTTTTCTTTTCTGCAAATGTAGTTAGGTTAATTTAGATTTCATTACTTGCATTGTCTTGCTTTAATTAGAACTAGATTTCATACCTGCTTTGTCATTTCTTTTCGTAGTATAATCGTTCAAATCCAAAACCCAGTTTCATATCCAAAACCCAAAAGCAATAAGATTCAACCATGAGAATTATCATGCATCAACTACATTCGTTGGGAGACGACTCGAGTTACTCTATGCTACATTAGTTTAGAGAAATTCGATATCTTAATTGTATTTGAAACCGTGACACGACTGAAGCGGTTATCAAGGGCAAGCTGGAAAGTGGACTTCAAGGACACACGTGAAGGGTGGCATGGAGGCAAGCCAAAGGAAGGCTTGTGTGCGCATCCGAGGGACGATAGCCAGAGGAAGAAGACTTCAACGGGCAAGCCAAGGGAGTATACCTGAAGGCACACGTGAAGGAGAGTGTTCGACGTGAGAATGAGTGAATGTAGAGGGTGGGTAGTCGACTGGCCAGAAGGCAGTCGACTGCCAAAACTCACAAAATGTTTTTCACTCTGGAGCAGTCGACTGCTCCAGGAGCAGTCGACTGGTAACCCCGAAAAACTAGCCGTTAGCTAGCATTTAAAGCTAGGCCAGTCGAATGTCAAATGGACAGTCGACTGGTGCGGGTCTGGATAGCTTGTTAAGTTGTCTTGTTCTCTTATTTAAAGGGGACTTCTTGGCACGAGTTGTATACGGTTCTCTACTGTACCGAAGTGCTGTTAGTGTCTCAATTGATCTAGTCTTCCTCTAGCTTTCATCTTGATCTTGTAAAGAGGAAGAAGGTATCCTTATAAAGGTTTTCTCCACCTTGAAGGAGACTTTTCATAGTGGAGGTGGTGAACTCGTGCGGATCTTTGGAATAGTCACCCTTTGGGGTGGATACCAAGTAAAATAATCTTGTTAGCATTGAATCTTTTGTTTTCAATTATATTTTATATTGTGCTAACCATATTGTAGAGAAGAACCGAAAAGAGCTATTCACCACCCCTCTAGCCGAGCCATCGATCCTAACATGGATCACTATTAATGGATCATGTTTGGATCCATTAGCGGGCTAAGAACCAACTCCTCCTCATGGTCCCTATCTTAGCCCAATAAAACCCCATAGGAGTTATGATACAAGGCTGATTAATTAAGGAATTAATCTTGGATTAATTAAGTTATTAATCCAGGATTAATTAAGGAATTAATCTCAGAGTAATTATGGAATTAATCTCTAATTAATTGAGGAATTGATCTCTGATTAATTAAGGAACTATTCTCTGGTTAATTATGGAATTAATCCATAATTAAATTGGAATATTTTCCAATTAATCCCCTATATATAACCCTCTCTCTCCCTTCTCTTGGAGGCTTAAGGAAAAACCCTAGGGTTGGGCTTCTTGCGCCAGCGATAAAGGAGGAAGAAGGAGCTGCTCCTTCTCGGTACACAGCTCCTAGGCCTTCTCCTCTTGATGTGAAGCCTCAAACAGACCTAGGGGAGCTCAGCGAAGGGAAGAGGAAGACCAGAGGTTGGCCGACGGCGGGTGTAAGCACCTTGTGGCGCCGGCGGCAAGAAGAAAGGAGAGATCACCTCTCCTCCTTTCTTCCTCCTCGTTGTCTTCATTTTCTCTCACAAGCATCTCCTCCACTGCGTGCGCAAGCAAGGTGCATGGAGGAGAAGCTTCCGGCGACCGAAAAACAAAGGCGTGATCCTTTGTTTGGCGTCGGCGGTGAGGGAGAAGAAGTAGGGTTTTTCTGGTGGGGATTTTGGGAAGAAGAAGGACTTTGTACAGCTTTTTCTTCCCTTTCTTCATCTTCCAAGTTCCCTCTCGGAGCTGCCTCTCGGCCGGCCGCAGCTTGGAGCTCGAGATGGTCGGCGGTGAGAGGAGGAGAGGCGAAAAGAGGAGGTTGCCGAAACCCTAGCTAGGGTTTAGCTACCAAAGAGGAAGAGGATTGAAGAAGGTGATTTCCGTACGCCTTGGAGACTCCGCGACTTGGTAGATCATCGCCCACATGACGTCCGAGAGGGGAGGGACATAAGGTAGAAGACTGTGAGATAAACGGCGAGGTATAACTCTCCCGAACTTCACTTGCCTTATGTTATGTTTTAATGGTGCCATCTTGTTTTGTCTCGTCATTTCATGCATGTTAATTAGTTATTTTGATTTGTGATCATAGATAATAATTAATTAACTGAACCCCGATGATAAACACAAAAACTGGCGATCCAAACCATCGTCTTTTCCGCAATTAATTAATCTAGAAAGTTACAAGGCCTTAATCTCAGTTTTGGCTAAGTTGTAACTTGGATTAATTAACACGACGATGAGTCGGTCGATAGAGAGACAGGTCTCTATTCGGATTAAATTTTTAATCCGTAGCCATAGAGAGGTCTCTCGGGTTCGACCCCGTGGTTGTCTTGGAAACTGCCAAGCCATACCTACATGAAGAAGATATGTGTCAAGGTCCATCGAGTCTGAATGACTCTCTTAGACTCCCGAGACCACCTCGGATAGGTAGACCCCCGAGAGCACCTCGGGCAGGTAGACTCCCGAGACCACCTCGGGCAGGTAGACTCCCGAGACTTCCTCAGGAGGGTAGACTCCCGAGACCTCCTCGGGAGAGTAGATCCCCAAGACCAACTCGGGATGGTGTGAGCTTGAGACCTCCTCAGGAAGATAGGCTCCTGAAGCCCTTCCGGGAGAGGAAATCTCCCGAGACCCCCTCGGGAAAGTGGAGCCCCAAAAAGTCATAGACTCGATAACCCGACTTCAATAACCGTTACCCTTTCTTGTTCAGGAAAGATGGCGGATAATTATTGTCATTTACATGTGACAATTAAGGCTCAAAAATTACAGGAGCCGTTACTAGCTATTAGGTAACCGACAAGCACGGAATGTGGAGATATGTGCGATCAAGCCTATAGGTATATAAGGTACTCCAACCCCCCAGGTAATGGGGTTACACTCTCTGAACTCACAACTCCTCCTTAATTCTTTTCCTGCGATCGTCTTGAGTGCTAACTTGAGCGTCGGAGTGGGCTCCACCAGAAAATCTCCGGCTTGTTCCCATTAACGCTCGTGTTAATCTCACAGGGTGAGATCTCCTCTCCTTTTGTCATCGTCCTCGTGGGTTGGACTCTGGTGACTGGCTGTCCGCTTTGATTCCTTTCGAAACAAGTTTGGCGCCATCTGTGGGAAACGTAAATCAAAGCACTAGAAGGATCACCGATGGCAGAGCCGGAGGGACAACCCATCATTCTAACGAAAGAAGAATTGGATCGCCTTGTGGCTAACGCTGTTAAAGGAGCGCTCGAACAGTACCAAATCAAGCAAGTCACCTCACGGTGAGTGGCTTCTGGGTAGGGGGAGATCCCCAGGATCTCCACCTCGCATCCTCAACACTGGAGATCTGTCTCACCACCGGTGGGACAAGCTGGAGCAATTCGTGTACACTGGCTAGATTCTCTGGGAGATTTGGAGAAGGTCAACTCAGTAGCCTCCCGCGCACTGAGGCAGGAAGAAGAACTAGGGAAGAGAGAGGAACCTAAAACCTTCCAAAACGCACACTCTACTACATTCTCACTGGAGGTCGTGGAAGATCCCATGCTGAAGCAGTTTCGTAGGTCTGGAATTGCCAACTACGACGGGAATTCAAGACAGATCCTGAGGATCACGTCTGTAAATTTGAGAACGTGACCCTTTTGCACCAGTATACAAACGGTGTTAAGATCCAAGTGTTCTTGAACACTTTGTCGGGAGCCGCTCAGAGATGGTTCCAGAGACTGCCGCAGGATTCTATAAACTCTTTTATGGAGTTTAGAACCACATTCTTACATCATTTTGCAAGCAACCATCGATATCAGAAGACGACGTTGAATTTCTTCGCCCTCAAGCAGAAGGCGAAAGAACCTCTGAAGGATTACATACAGAGGTTCAATCAAGTGGAGCAGGATGTGCCAACCGTGACTTCGGAGATCCTTGTCAGCGCCTTAACCCAAGGTCTCTCCGAGGGGGACTTCTTTCGATCATTAGTGAAGAAGTCGCCAACTAGCTTCGATGACTTGTGGGGTGCTCCGTCAAGCATGTCAACGTCGAAGAAGTGCAGCATGCTCGCCGTAAAGAACCAGCGGGAGCTCCTGCATTGACCATGGTCCGGTCGGAGAGAAAGGAACCACCAGCACCGGTTCGGGCGAAAGACTCTCGGTTGGGGAGAGATCACTGGCTGGTTAGAAAAGACTCGTAGAAATGGTGGATACTCAAGAACCAGAGCCGCCGAAGAAGTACTACGATTTTTATAGCAGTAGCACGCACTCCACAGAAGAGTGTCATGCCTTAAAGAAGGGAATGGCGGAGGAAGTAGATAACAAGCCCCGTAAAAGATGGAATAAAATGGGATATCGTCGGAGGTCCCCGCAAAGGAATCTTTCTCCCAGCATGTGACTATCAAGAGGGGAGGGAGCCCGGCGACCATCTTGATCACGTTCCAGGGCAAGAAGTCAGGAGGTGGTGCCTCAGCGATCCCTCTCCCCTGAGCGAGACCCCAGGAAGGGCAAGGCCCTTGTACGAGGCCCTCCTTCGGGCCATGTAGGGGTGATCTCCGGAGGTCCTACTGGAGGAGACTCGAACCGGGCAAGGAAGGCTCATACTCGATGGCTAGAGAATTACTCCATCGGGACGAGCAGTAGCCAGCGCAGAGGCCCTGTCATCTCATTTGGCCCAGATGACGTGGAGGATGTGGAGACACCTCATGAGGACGCCTTGGTAATTCTTGCACGCATAGCTAACTATGACGTTCAGCGTGTTTTCGTGGATACAGGTAGTTTTGTGAACATCTTGTACAAGGCGGCCCTGGATCAGATGCAGATCGATGAAGACGAGCTGCGGCCGGTCTCCACTCCACTCTTTGGCTTCACGGGATACTGGGTGCAGCCGATAGGGCAGATCTCCCTATCTCTGTCATTGGGAGATGACACGCTAGAGAGGACGCAGAGGGCTCCCTTATTGGTCGTGGGCGCACCCTCCTCCTACATCGCTATCCTCGGGCGCCCTGCACTCAATGTGTTCCAGGTGGTGGTATCAGTCTACCACCAGATGATCAAGTTCCCCATGGGTGAGCAAGTAGTTGAAGTCAAGGGGGATCAGCTGGCTTCTCAGCGATATTACAGTGGAGAGGTCAAGTCTGAAGCCCGTACGAACTTGAAGGTTGAGGAAACTCTACAAGTTGACCTCTCCAACCCACGAGAGGAGGAAGGGCCCAGGGAAGAGCGGAGGGAGGTCGAGAGCAAAGAAGTTCAGATACACCATCGACAAACAGGAGGAGTTACAAAGAATGTTGCTGACCTCCCACCGGAGCTGAGAAGCCGACTGATTGATTGCTTGCAGAGCCATCGAGACGTGTTTGCATGGGCTACCGAGGAGATCCAAGGAGACCCCCCAGCCTTGGCCATGCATCATTTGCTTGTGACCCCCGGGGCTCGGCCACTGAAGCAGAGACGAAGGCATTGTGCACCCGAGCAGGACAAGGCTATAAGAGAGGAAGTAGCCAAGTTGCTGAAGGTTGGCCACATAAGAGAAGTTCAATTCCCAACTTGGTTGGCTAATGTAGTACTTGTCCCTAAGCCCGGGGGTAAATGGCAGGTGTGTATTGATTTTCGAGATCTCAATAAAGCCTGCCTAAAGACTGCTACCTTCTGCCTCGTATAGATAGGCTAGTAGATTCCACCTCTGGTTGTGAGTTCATTTCCATGTTGGATGCCTATCAGGGGTATCACCAGGTTCCTCTCGCGCCTGAAGACCAAGAAAAGGTCAGCTTTGTAATGACAAATGGCACATATTATACGATCGATGGACGTTGCTAGGGGGTTAATAGCAATTTTCGAACCCCTTTCTTCCTACACGGTTAGTTTGCGCAGCAGAATATATAATAAAACAAAACTAACAATGAAGAACAACGCTAACAACCTGATTTACTTGGTATCCACCCCGGACGGGTGACTAATCCAAGAATCCGTCGGTTGATCACTCCCCGGATAACCTCCGGCTAGCCCTCGTCGCTCCTTGTGGGTGGAGAAACCTCGCCACAAACTCAAACAAAGCACTGAGCACAAAGACTACTATCTTGCCTTTAACCAAGACAAGATTCGTCAAGAATCTCAGCCATCACGAAGTCCTCTTTAAATAGGACTCGGGCTGAAACCCTCGCCACCAGTCGACTGCTCCCATGGCAGTCGACTGGTGCTACTGAAATTCGACCATTGCACCCCAACGTTCGAATTCTCAGCCAACTCACCAGCCACCTACCAGTCGACTGCTCCCAGATCAGTCGACTGGTCCCTAGCCAGAACCCTTCTATGAGTTCAATCAGTCGACTGCCCTCAGGCCAGTCGACTGGTCTACTCACCTACCTAAGGTTACCCTTCCCGAGTACATTCCACTCCGCACTCGAACCCTAGGATTTCCCGAGTACAATCACACAGCACTCGTACTCTCACGACTCGACTGACTCCTCCTCCACAACCTCGACTGTTGCCTTCGCACCCTCTTCATCTTCGGCTCCCGTCCCTCGGATGCACGCAAGCCTCCAGCTTGCCTCCATGCCATCCTTCACGTATGTCTCGAAGTCCTCGCCCATCAGCTCATCATCCCTGCTCTCCAAGGTCTCTCAGGTGCACACAAGCCTCCAGCTTGTCTCCATGCCACCCTTCACCGTACCGAGGTCGTCCAATCAAGTCCATATGTATAACTTGTACATCTTGCACACTCAACATACATATATAAGAACACAAGGGTAAACCTAACTTAAACCCTTTGCCCAAACATCAAAACACTTGGTCACTCCGGACCACAGATTGCCTCAACACATATTGCTATAACGTCATGCCTTTCGGTTTGTGCAATGCTGGGGCAACCTACCAGCGTATGATGGACAATGTCTTCAGGCATCAGATCAGGACGAACATTGAAGTCTATGTAGATGACATCCTGGTCAAGACAGACAAGGGTAAATATATGATAACCAACTTGGAAGAGACCTTCGCGACCCTGAGGGCCAACCGGCTAAAGTTGAACCCGGTCAAGTGTCTGTTCGGGGTAAAGAGTAGTCGGTTCCTGGGATACATGGTGACAGAGAGGGGGATTGAGGCCAATTCGGATTAGGTGAATCCTTGATATGCCTCCTCTCACAACTTCAAGGAGGTACAAAGGCTAAACGGCAGGATTACAGCTTTATCCAGGTTCATCTCCAAGTCTACCGACAAGACCCTACCTTTCTTCAAGATTC